>CANNZV010003181.1:0-70506 GCA_947561585.1 Caprella mutica | reverse complement strand
TCTCTTTCCAAATTTCACATTGTGAAATTCTTCTCTACTAAGAGAAAAATTATAGACAGGGGAATTTCGATAACCCCCTGCTAGGATTGATGACTAAAACTCTAAGAATTCGTGACTAGAGTTACTAGTTAGAATAGATAAAGCCAGAAATTCGTGACCGTGCTTAAACTGGATATCTCAAAAATATGATAGGGTCACATAGGTAAATTGCGGCTCCCAAATTACATTGAAATGTTGCATTGATATCAAAAGAAGCGCGGTGAATGATATAATTTATTAATATTATTTTTTAACGTGTGTTTTGAAACCATGATGTTTCTTTTGTTAGAGGCCGCAGTTAGTTAGCGTGCCGCAATTTACCTGCTTGACCCTATATCTAGTAACTATTTAACTCTCTTAAAATTTTCGTCACAAATTGGTGACTACCAGTTTACTACTAACTAGCTATAGGCTTAGCTATGCCAATAGAGTCTCTTTCCAAATTTCACTCAGTGAAATTCTTTTCTACTTAGAGAAAAATTATAGACAGGGGAATTTTGAGCCGGTATTTTGAGACCGTGCTTTCACTGGAAATATCAAATATACGCTACGCTATATTGCGTATAATTTTTTAACTCTTTATAAAAATTTCGTCTCAAATTCATGGTGACTACTAACTAGCTACAGGCTATATGCCTATTGAGTCTCCTTCCATATAAACTCACATTATGAAAATTTTCTGTTTCAGAACAATTTGAGAGGGAATTCCGATATTCACTACTATGATTGAAGACAATCTATGAATTTTTAGCTAGGGCAACTAGTTAACTATTTTAGCCGGGAATTTGTGACCCGAGCTTGTACTGGCTTCTTCTAAGGAACACTAGACATATCGTGTAACTTGAATTTAGTCTCTAGTACCAATATTTAATTTCTTAACAAATACAGACTGTTAATACCACTACAGATATGTTTTGCAATTGCATATCCAAGTCTGGTTCTTCAATAAAAATTTTGCTGGAAGCCAGTTAACTTACTAGTTATATGCTAATGCCTACAGTCTCTTCCCAAATGAATTTGCAATGTTAAGTTTTTCTCTGATTCAGAGAATTAACAGGGGAATTTCGATAACCTCCTGCTAGGATTCAAGACTGTTCATAGTTTTTCTAGTAGGCCAGTTTACTATGTGTCGTAATATACCTACTTTACCCTAATTACCTATATTCCTCGATAAATTCTTCTGCGACGCGGGAATTGACGAAGAGTTGAAGACTGTTGAATACGTTGTTGCACTAGGGCAACAACTAGTTCAACCGGAAATTTGGTACACATAGTTACATAAAACCTGTATTTCCAAATTATTTCTTATTTTGGAAATTCAAAAATTAATGTCTATAGGTATGAAGATTGGTCATAGAGAATAATGATAATTTTCGGTTCAGTTTTCTCATTCATATAAGACGTGGAGGACTTCATTTATTAACGTTATTTATTAGAACATTGAAGAACTGTAGTTGGTTCAATGGAATAAATTTGTCTCGTGGCCTCTATTGATTTTGAAGATGATTACTTTTCTGTCCATATAGAGAATAATACTGTAGATATTAGAAATTGGAAAACATTTCTAACTTAAGTTTAGAGCTAAAGGCTCTACTAGTGAATCATGCAACTTACTTAAGTCATGAATTCTATATTGGCAAAATTAAGAACTGAAAGTTACTTGTCTATGTACTATTTAATTTACTTAATTGATAGATGAATTCGCATATGAATGGACTGTTGCAGAGAGAGAGAGAGCACTGTTGTTATTAGTAATGAAAGAAATTTTATTTTATTTATTCCTAATCATTAGAAAGAAATGATTTTTAATTGATGCAACAAATTTGAGCAAAATTCTATTAATTGTGACGTTTTTATTTTTTATCAAACTGTTGACTCTCTGCCATCCAGCAGTTTAATGGTGAGTTTTATTCTTTATAATTTTAGAACGTCTTAAAATTAATGCTCTCAAAATTGTCAATGGTAACTTACAAAAGAATAGAAATTGATGATGATTATCCAGCTTAAAGTATTTAGACACCCTTTCATTACTATAGTTTCGTAAGCGTTGAAGGTATTTTTGGTTTCAAGCTTTCGATTAAAAAGATTTCTATTCATCATCAGAAGTGTGGAAAACGTGGCCTTCAACTCTGAGTTCATATAACCTCTGATAATATGGATTTCCAGTTGAATATGAATCTTTTCAATCAGTTTAGTATGCATAAACCATGATTCTCAAAGTATTGTAATTAGCTACCACTGATGCATCAACTTGAAGAATGTACATTTCTTATAAATATATTAAATTTTATTTAAAATAGATGGGATTATATATGCTAAGACTCTACCTCCCACATTAATGTTCTAGAACTGAAGGCCATTTTAATCCGGTTGGCAGGGCCTTTTCAAATGACATTTAGTTTGTCCACATCAAAATATTTACTGTCAAGACTACAAATATTCAGCCATGCTCTCGTATTAATTAAAGATTTTGACAACGTCTGTTAGAAGACTTATTTTTCTGTGAAAAAATATACTTTTATCAAAACGTTCATGCTGATAAAGTAAGTTGGTATTTTGATGGGATTACCGAATAGTAGCTGATATCAAACGTTTAAGTATCATGAGGCTTTATAAAATTTAGGAAGACCAAGTGCAACAGTGTTCATTACCCCTTTTGCGGTACAAAATCAGTATCATGTGTTTTTAGTGCAGAATTTCCGCCAAACCTCTATAAACAACATAGCTAGATCACAAGTGGTATATTTCTTGAGTAGACAGAAAATTGATCCCATGCAATTTAATGATGTAAATTATTAATATAAAGTTTTCTTATAATACTGGATTATCTATAGTGAAATCGCTTGCAGTAAAGAGTGTTAGTTATTGAATTAGTGCAGGTATCCTGGATACCAATTGAAATAAAAATTAAATAAGACTAACCACTCCCATGTACAAATGATCTTGGAAGTTTCTTCTGTTTTGAATTTTGAAAAATTATTTCCCTCTGGAAGGTATTGCTTTTAGAATTTCAACCTATTAATTAATGAGATACGGTACAAGCTCGATGATCTATACATCAAGTTCCAACTTTCAAAGTTATGGATGTATAAAGATTTTGTATCATGAAAGAGACTATTTCAATTACTTTATACACCACGTGTGGGAAATAATGAATTCCTGATTAAATGAGGTATTTTAATGTCAATTCAAATTCTGTCTATATTTAACCTTCAAAGGGTTAGATTTCGTGGAGAGTCTAATCAACTCTGTAAGTTTCCGAAAATTATACAAACAGTACCTATCTATTTCAAAAATAGGTAGACGGATTGAAGCAATTATGGAAAAGGCAGGAATCGACATTGCTAAGTTTAATCTCTGCACTTGTGCAGCAGCTGCCTGTTCTTTCTTGAACCATAATATTACCATTGACGATAATCAAGGTCGCAGGGTGGGTCAACGTTACAATTTTCTAATGCTCTTATCTTAAATTCATACTTGAAAATTGGTTGGTCTCATCTTTTGCTGCGTTCTTTAAAATCTCATAAGTTGGCACCTCTGGAACACTCCAGAATGAACAAGAATGGCGATAAGTAATTGAACAGTTACCCAAGGCTTACCTGTAAGGTGAAGGGTGACTTCAATTACTTCGGAGGCCATTCTTGTTCATTTTTCTGGAGTGTTCTTTCCCGCCCGGAGCGCTCCCGCCCGAACACTCCAGAAATACACAACAAAAGATTCGATCTTTGAATACTGAGTGCTTAAGTTAACGGCCGATGCAGGTGGACATCTCATAAGTTGGCACCTCTGGAACACTCCAGAAAAATGAACAAGAATGGCCTCCGAAGTAATTGAAGTCACCCTTCACCTTACAGGTAAGCCTTGGGTAACTGTTCAATTATTTCCTTAAAAAATTATAGAAATAAGATTCATTTTATAACAATTAATCCAATGATCAGAACATTCTTCATAAACTTTAAAAAAAAAGTTATATACCTACTGAATATTTTTTAGAATTTACAGAATTGTTATGGTTGATTAAATCAAGATAAAATAATACAAGTTTGTGGATTCATCTTAATATGTGAACTAAATGGAACAAATACTTTGTAGAAAATCAGAGATATCTTCATTTAATGCCGATAATGACAATAAATTGATTTTTTGAAGGAGGAGAGTAAATTGTTCCAAACTTTATCATATACATTTTTTTTTTCAAGAAACGCTGCAAACCCTAAAAAATGTAATAATGGTCTCAATCTTGGATGTAAGTATACTGAGAACAGATATTTGAATACTCAATTCACAGTTAGTAACCAAACAAGTTTCCTTATTGTAGATGCAGAAGCATCATTAAAATGTCACATTTCATTATTTGTATTTTAACTCTATGAGTGTATGTAGTGTGATGCCATTGAGAATCATTTCCTCCGAATATTTCCTAATGCAAGTTTCACCAGCCATGAAAGATGTTATTTTTTAGAAGAGAATAGAGTAGATAATAAAAAAAATTGCAGATTTCTTCACTGACAGTTACTAGGGCTGAAGCATTGGAGCTAATTCTCTCTAGTTTTATATTGATTGTTCAGAGTTGAGTTCATTTTCCAACTTCCTTTATATTATCAACATAGCAGTGTCTCCCTCTTCACATAAAGTTAATTTTTCTAATAAGTTGTAAATGCTTACCTGAAAATGAATTTAGTTGGGTGTTATCAGTTATCTTGCAAAAATGTTAAACAATATATTTCAAGTACTCACAAAAGATCCTAATTGAGGTAGGGTAATAATAGATCAATAGTATTTACTCAATATGATGATGCCAAAGAATTTGATTTAGTAGCTACTAAAACAGCATGCGTTTCAATTGGTTCGAAGAGGAAACATCATATGCTCTTTTGCTTATATGAAAATTTATATAGCTAATAAGAATTTGTATGTATAGGCCAAATCTCATAATTATATACCTCTCATAGTAAATAATTCTGAATATTTATCTTGCCAGGGAAATGATACTTTCCTTCAAAGAATGCTTCAAACTCAGTCCTTCATATCTCTCTCCCAAGTCCTTTCTTGCAACAATGGCTAAACCTGAGAAATATAATTATAAAATTATTAAAATCTTATCAGAATGCCACTTTTTATCATTCTTGATAAAAAAAGTTTAATATTATTTCTTCACTAACGTAGTTTGAGTAAAATTTTGTATTAGTTAATAAAAACTAATCGCATTGTAATTACTTGACATACTGATTTTGACACTGTATCTAAATTTGGCTACCAGGTGAAGATTATATTTGAGACAATTAAATTCAAATTTCCTCCTTGGAATGTGTCTACTTAGTACTTGGCGGGCAACTTTGTGCTAAATTTGAAACCCGGAAACTCTAAATAGTATATTTTTCCATTAATTCGTTTCAGAATTGTGTTAGCCTCCGGTAGCCTTTCTTGGACCTATTAATCTTTCTTCGCTTCATTTCCCAATCAGACGATATTAAAGTAAAAAAGGAAAAAAAAAATCGTTTCCTATTCGCCTTTAATTCGCTTCTGATTCGCTTCTCGTTCGCTTCGTGACGTCATCACATGACTCTATATAAGGCGTGGTATTACCGCAACAACTCAGTTTCGTCTTGGACCGCGTACAGGCAACATCTCCCGTGCCTCAGCTTGTACTCGTGTTAGCCCACTGCATCTGTATGCCCACTAGTTGGGTTGTTTTTTATTGTTTATGTTCTAATTTATTTTTAATTTATTAATATTCTACAGGATAACTAATAATCTATGTTTTATTCCTACTTCAGCGAGTAGCGAATAAAAATTTTGTTCTACTGATTTCGCTTTCTCCCCTTGACTGTAAACTAAAGAATAGCGAATTAAAACTTATTCTACTGCTTTCGCTTTCTCCCCTTGGCTGTAAGCAAAGGAAAAGCGAATAGCGAAGTAAAACTTATTCTACTGCTTTCGCTTTCTCCCCTTAGCTGTAAACTAAGGAAAAGCGAATAGCGAATTAAAACTTATTCTACTGCTTTCGCTTTCTCCCCTTGGCTTTAAACTAAGGAAAAGCGAATAGCGAATTAAAACTTATTCTACTGCTTTCGCTTTCTCCCCTTGGCTTTAAACTAAGGAAAAGCGAATAGCGAATTAAAACTTATTCTACTGCTTTCGCTTTCTCCCCTTAGCTGTAAACTAAGGAAAAGCGAATTAAAACTTATTCTACTGCTTTCGCTTTCTCCCCTTGGGTTTAAACTAAGGAAAAGCGAATAGCGAATTAAAACTTATTCTACTGCTTTCGCTTTCTCCCCTTGGCTTTAAACTAAGGAAAAGCGAATTAAAATTTATTCTTCTGCTTTCGCTTTCTCCCCTTAGCTGTAAACTAAGGAAAAGCGAATAGCGAATTAAAACTTATTCTACTACTTTCACTTTCTCCCCTTAGCTGTAAGCTAAGGAAAAGCGAATAACTATTTAAAACTTATGTTACTGCTTTCGCTTTCTACCCTTGGCTATAAGCTAAGGAAAAGCGAATAACTAATTAAAACTTATTCTATTACCTTCACCTTTTCCCCTTGGCTGTAAACTAAGGAAAAGCGAATAAATATTCAGCTAACAGCGAGTAGCGAAATAAAACTTACCCAACTGCTTTCGCTATCTTCCTCTTCCTGTAAGATAGAGAAATAGCAAATAATGAATATACGATTCTCTATATATTCATCTTAGTATTCACATAATAGTTTTCAGTTTCACATATATTTTGTTCCATTCCAGATGTGAACTTATACTGTAAAACAGATCATTTGCTATGGCAGAAACCTGTAATCTTTGTGACAAGACGTCATTCGACCATCTTTGCACCAAGCATGCTCCCTGTCTTTTATCTTCAGGGAAAGGAGCTAAAGGAACTGGCCTTCCAGAAGCATGCGAGCTATGCACCTCTTGGATTAATGACTACAGACAGTCTAAAGGTTCGACCCATGAACTATCATATGTCTTCAAAATGCTAAAATCTCATAGACAAAGGTCTCATAAAAAAGGAGATGATCTGCTAAACTTCTTCAGTTCTGACGATCTCCGCCTAGAGTTCTCGCAACTCCTCCCTAGAGGGTCTGCAGCCCGTAGTCTTTCACCAACTCGGTCTCAGTCCAGAATTCTCACAACTGAAATGGAGACACAAGATGATACACATTCGGTAGAAAATATTTCCCCTGGTGATGGCAATTCTCCAAACAGAGAAAATTCTCCACGAAAGAGAGAACGCTTCCTTCAGGAGCATAACGATGATCATGCCGAGAGGAAATATAAGAGAACTAGGAGATCCTCTCCACAAGGCGACAAAAGAGACAGACGCTCTCGACGGGAAAGAAGTTACTCGCCTACTAGCTATAGGGACTGTGACTCTCGCAGGTCCCACCGAGAGTTTGAAACTCCCGAAGAAGAACTATCCCAGGGATTTCACTCTTTCCCCACTACCGAAGACTATTGGGAGGGGAATTATTACCCTGAATATTTTTATAATCTTTATGAGTCTAACTATACCTATGAAGTAGCTGGTACTTCATCATCTTATTATAAGGCAGACGACCCAAAGGAGGTAGACCATGATTATCAGTTCACCAAAGAGGATCATGGTAATCAATATAATAGAAGAAATGGAAGCCCTATCACTCCCACTTCATGCCCAGCCACTCCTTTAGGTATTGAATCAGTACCATGTCCTCAAATTTCACCACCTACTGGCTTAGAATCTTCTTCAGTGCCTGTTGTTCGGGATCAGACTGCTCTTCCAGCATCTGTTGGTTCTACTCACTTAGCACACACCCACCCTACTACATCTACTGAAGCGGGCTCTCAATTCCCACCCCCCTCGCCCCCTGAAGATTTACTATCTAAAATCTACTATCCTCCTGATAGTGCAATCGCAGAACTATTTGGCGAAACGAATGAGGTCCTATTTCGTTATAAAAACGCTGCTTATGGAAGCTTTTTCGTAGTGGGTAGCAACCCTCTGTGCTTTAAGGTGCGTTATCAGCTCATTTTAGACAACTCTGGTTCCTTCTTAGCTGACTGCTATGAGGATCCTACATCTCGTCCTAATGCCTCTCGAGCATCAGATGACCTCTACATTGGACGGCATATTTTTACAGAGCAGGCTAAAGAAGTTCTTGGTTTTTCAGTCACTACCTCTCCACCAGGCACCCATATGCATAGACAACATGCTCTACATGAAGATTTGCGAAAAGCCCTCAATAAACATCGCTTGGCACATTCCTCACGTGATACGTTGGTCAAACTTCTCAAGGGCACGGATGCTTCATCCACACTAAAGAAACTTAAAGATTTCAATGGTCGACCCCTTCTTCCTAGAGTTTCTTCATTTATGACAGTGACGGCAACAGAAGGATGCGATGAGATTGTAACCTTCCTGAACACAGGGACGTCATGCAATCATGCATACCTCTCTGACTTAATTTCTGCTCATGCCTACCTATCTATTCCCTCTCTTGATATCCTTGCTAAGCAACACTATCTCAAAGAAGAACTTCTCTACTACCTAGGAGCATATAACCATATAGCTGCAACACATACTGCGCTTACTCTAATGAAACAGGATCTTACGAGCGTGATTAACAACAATGTAAATCATAACCTGGAACACACAATACGCTGGAATGCCTATGCATACAAAAGCCATGCCAAAATGGCAACCCAAACGGCCGAAAAGTTGGGCGCTGCATGCTTACTACTTCGCTTTGAAGCTACAGCACACCAACAAGCCCCACAAACCAGAGACATTCTAATCTTCCAAGAAAACATAGTCAATACTACCATATTCTCCTTTAAAGATAAAGACTATTTTGATAAAGCTATTTTGAATAGGACTCTTAAGCCAGTTCCACAGAACGTTTTTACAACCAGTTCTAACCAAACACAGAGGAATTCGAAGAGCAAATCAATAACTGGATCCTACAACCACCATTCACTCTCTCAGGGTAGGCAAGTTAATCCTAAGAGTCTACAGCCAAAGGGGGATTCCTTCTCACAGTTCTGCTTTTCAACCAACCACTCATACAGTTCCAACCTTTCGTGGGATCCCTCCTCGATACAATAGAGGAGGGCGGCAATACTCTAGAGGACAAAGGAGATATTTCCTACCCATCCAAGGCTTCCGACACCCTGCACCACGAGATCCGAGAAATAACGGAGATAACCGAAACAAATCCCGGCCATTTGGATATAACCCCAAGCAGCAACGGAGTCAATGACTCACCGGGGGCTCGTCTTTCTCTCTTCCATTCTGCATGGAATCAAGCACCTCTTGCAATCAGAAGCATCATAAAAAAGGGATTTCATTGGACGTGGGCATCACAGCCCCCACCATTAGCTACCCCTCTAGCTCGCTCGATCCCTCACACCCAAGCTCTCTCAAATTCAATACAAGACCTCCTCTTAAAACAAGCAATTTACGAAGTCCCTCTTCAACCTTGTTTCCTATCTCACGTTTTCCTCTTCCCAAAGAGAACTGGAGGATCACGCTTTATCATCAACCTTACAAAACTCAACAAACATCTCGTCACTCCTCGGTTTCACACGACCAACCACAAAGTTTTGGCTTCCATGTTAAAACCTCCAGCTTGGATGGCCTCTTTAGACCTACAAGACGCCTATTTCCACATTCCTATAAAGCCCACCCTTCACAAATATCTTGCCTTCCTTTACAAAGGAAGACTGTATTTCTTCCGAGCGCTTCCGTTTGGACTGAGCGTAGCACCTTACATCTTCACAAGAGTGCTTCGCTATCCTCTCGCTATTCTACACCAGCAAGGCATCCCAGTCCTCGCTTACTTAGACGACTGGATAGTCTGGGGTCCCTCTCCAAACGAAACAGCGAAATCGTTCACAACCACAACAAAGGTACTTCAAGACTTAGGGTTCCTCATAAACCAGGAAAAATCTCAACCACTCCCTCTCACAGATATCGAATGGTTAGGAGTCCGTTGGTTTCCTCAGGAGGGGAAGTGGGGAATCCCACAAGAAAAACAGGAAAAGCTTCTGCTTCGTCTCAAAACTGTTTTCCACGCCCACTCATGCTCACGCAGAGAATGGGAGGGCATTCTTGGTTCCCTCGCCTTTGTATCACAAATCCTCACTCAACTACGTCACAAGCTACAACCATTGATACAGCCCCAACAATTCGGCCCTTGCTCCTCCAGAGATAAACTAGTCCATGTACCTCCTCACCTGAAGCAAGCACTCATTCCATGGATACAACTTCCCTTATTGATGCAAACAGAGTTCTTCCTGTCCGCTCTCGATCCTGTCCACCTCTGGACAGATGCGTCACAATCGGGTTGGGGGGGACACACGATCACAAGAAACGTTTCAGGGGAATGGACAACCAAAGAAAAACTCCTACACATCAATATTCTAGAGATACGCGCAGTCCGCTACACCTTAATGGAAATCAACCTATCCCACCAGACCATTCACCTATTCATAGACAATGCTCCCGCACAGTTTGCGATCGACAAACTTTCCTGCAAATCCCAGAATCTGTTGGAAGAAATTGCTCTGCTAGTTCCCCTCTTACAAGAAAGGGACCTAAAAATGAAAGCCTTTCGCATCTCCACCCTTCTAAACAACAGAGCGGATGCCCTGAGCCGCACCACCCATCCTCTGCTAGAATGGGAACTTCCTCAAACAATCTTCCACCAGCTGGAAGTACTGCGAGGGCCCATGGAGATCGATCTAATGGCTACTCACTTGAACAACAAGCTACCCCGATACATCTCTCCGCACCCAGATGCACGAGCCTTGGGTCAGAACACCCTAATCTGGGATTGGAACCAATGGTCACAGGTTTACCTGTTTCCACCCAAATGGTTCATTCCCAAGATAATTTCCAAACTACAAGAATACAAGTATCACGGGATTATAATCCTTCCGTGGTATCCAGCGGAACCTTGGTTCCCTTACATTATGAATCGAGCAGTGCGGTACTGGCATCTGAACCTACCAGATCAAATGAACAATGGACGACCCGCCTCAGAGAAGTGGACCGCGTTCAATTTCTAAAAGAATTGTATACTTCTTCTCTGGGCGACACTGTTGCTTCTCATCTCATAACCGCTCATAGAAGTTCAACAATTAGGCAAGCCCAATCTATATGGAAAGCCTTTCAGAAATGGCTCCCAGTAACAACTCGTAATATTTCCACTCAAACATTGATGGAATTTCTCATCGCATGCGAGGAAACTAGACACCTCAACCCTAGAACTATTCTAAACTACAGGTCTCAACTTAGGCTCCCAATCCTTCAAGCATTTGGCATTGACCTCTCCTCAGAAAATTTTTCTTTGTTAGCTCGAAGTCAATTCCTTCGTAACCCTCCAGTGAAACAGAAAATTCCCCAGTGGTCCATCGATCTGGCCCTGGAAACTTTTTCATCTACCGAATTCTCAACAGATAGAGTAACACCAGAAGATCTATTCCTAAAGACCCTATTCCTTACAGCTCTTGCCTCAGGTAACAGGGCAAGTGAGTTGGCTGCAACTATTAGGACAGGTCTTTCCCTCACAGATGAAAAAGCCGTCCTTCCTACGGAACCAGGATTCCTGTTCAAAAACCAAAACATGCGTAATCCCAGGCCCCCTGACCTCACCTTCCCTGGTATCGGGCAAGAACATCCGCTCTGCCCAATAAATACACTCAGGTTTTACCTTGCAAAAACTAAAACAATTACCAAAACAGACTATCTTTTTGTCCACCCATCCACAGGGAATCCTCTCAGGGCTGGCCGATTATCCTTTTGGCTGGCCAAAGCGATCAAAAGGGGAGACCCGAATGCCATCCAGCCGGCTGGTCATGATCTCAGAAAGATCGGTCATTCAATTGCACACTTCAGACAGACAGAAGCTTCTGAAATTCTTCACAACGGTTTTTGGCACAATCAAAATGTTTTTATTAAAGAATATCTTGTTCCGTGTCGTCCTACAACAGAAAACTTTGTTGCAGGACGTATTCTTTAGAATCCTAAAAGTTTTTGATCGTGTTGGATTATATCTTGTTTTCATAGGTTTATACAATAGTATAAATAATATTATTATTTCTCTAATGGTTCTGTTATTGCTACGTATATTATATATGTAATGGTTTCTAGAGTTCTAATTTATTTTTCTCTCTTAATTATCTGTATCTGATAATGATCAATTATTCATTATATGTTCTGTTAAACAAACCTTTCTTTTTCATTTCCCTTATTGACTGCTCCTCCATCCGAAAGTAATCAATTCTATTGGGAATCACAGTTACAAGTAAATAGGAAACATAACCCTATTTTATTAAATTCACCTTCTAGAATCATCATAGGACGAAGGCAGAGTCTGAAAAGATTAAGGCTACCGGAGGCTAACACAATTCTGAAACGAATTAATGGAAAAATAACTCCTACTGAGGTAGGAAGTAGTAATATTTTTTCATTATGAAGTGAAGAATTGTGTTAGCCGAGGACCTCCTCCTCCCACATACGCAGTCAAACCTTCGTCCGTCATCACTCTTTGACGACGAAACTGAGTTGTTGCGGTAATACCACGCCTTATATAGAGTCATGTGATGACGTCACGAAGCGAACGAGAAGCGAATTAAAGGCGAATAGGAAACGATTTTTTTTCCTTTTTTACTTTAATATCGTCTGATTGGGAAATGAAGTGAAGAAAGATTAATAGGTCCAAGAAAGGCTACCGGAGGCTAACACAATTCTTCACTTCATAATGAAAAAATATTACTACTTCCTACCTCAGTAGGAGTTATTTAATCTGACTAAGCTAAGTGTCTTAGGTACCTCAGTACCCAGTTGGCTAGTTCCTACAAGGCTACAAATACCTAACCTAGTAGACTGTAGAGAGTCTAGTGACTAGTCCATACTCTATAAATAACACTGTAACATAAAATGATACATTGAAAAAGAAGCTAGACTATTAACTTATTAGTATGTACCTAATCATAATTCAGGTAATCAACCTTAGCTAAGCACAATAGGATATGTTTTTCTTTTTCTGTGTTATTTCACAAATTCACACCTCTTGTTTAAGTTGAAAAAATATTGCCTTTCTTTGTTGAAAATTGAAACATAAAAGTTTTATATTAAATATTTTTCATGATATAGAGGGCTAACTTAGCCTAACTAATTAACTACTAACTAGGTATAGTTAGTTTAAAATTAGGCAAGTTGGTACTATGTAGTAACAGTAGCATAGGTCATAGGTTTCATCTAAGTTCATGGAATCTTAAGTCCTAAGCTAGTGTTATCTACCATTTACCAACAGTACTACCTAGTATACTGTATACCTACTACGGTACTACCTAACTGTTATTGGTGTTAAGAAACTTCTTGTTTTAGACAGTAACATGAAAGTAACAGTTATAAAACTCAAGGTAGATAGGAAAATTCGACTTACCCAGAGTGAGAATCAATCTCAGAAGTTTGAAATGCCTAAAGTTGAGGGATTGAGGCTTCGTTATTAAACAAAATTTCTGTGACTTCTGTCCACTGATGAAATAGGTAGCCTAGTCAAAATTTTTGAAATCTTCCGGTTTAAAATGCCAATGGAGACAGCATATTTTCGAATTCTTCTTAGAGATTGAATGAAAAATAAAGTCACTTCTGTCTAACCCCAACTGTCAACATAATCGCTTTTGTTTTCAATGGGAATCTTTTGAAATATCAGCCTAGTTTTGACTTCACAGAACCTGAAGGGCAGTTTCTTATAATACATTTTCTAATCATTGACATTTTACAATATTTACCTAGGCACTATTTTCAGTCAGTATCAGAACCGCGCCATGTGATAGCCTAGGTAGGTACTTGATATTCGGATACACCTAGGTAAACACGATCAAACTTGTTTACATACAACAAAAATTCCACGAAGCTTGTGCTATTTGACACCAGGTGGCGCAAACCTAATTTTAATTAAATATTATTTTTTTAAATAGATTTTTCCCAGATGAACAAAGTATGTCATAATACATAATTAATTATGCTGATTCCAGTAAAACACATTTTAGGTAATGTTTGATTTTACCCGCACCCCCCCCTTTAAATTCTTTCTCTTGCATATGTCACGTCACAAATCACTCAATTGTCGCAACCTATCAATATTGGTATTCATAGTAGGGTAGGTATTGAAGAGTAAAGCCTTGTGATCTATTGTCACAAATCGAGTGATTTGTGACCGTGACGTCAACAAGGCAACACACATAAATAGAAAATTAAGGTTAAGCAGTGTGAATAACATGAACTGATTCATCACTGTTTCTTATAATGGTAATAAATAAACAGTTTTCATAATGGTACGTTCTTCAATTTCCTTATATATGATTTTAGAGTGTTGCTGTTATGACTTCACGCAAACAATATACCTCGATTGTCCTTACTATATATCAATTTTAGTCCCGCTTTTGAAACCAGATGACTTTTGAAACCAGTAATTGGTGAGAGTAGTGTATCAAAGTATAATATCTTTGAAAAAACCATCTGCAAGGCATTTTTAGAGTAATTGATTCTGTAAGTTATTCTCAGGTTCCTAAAGATGAAAGGCAAAAAGTTGATTTCAAATCTGTTAAATGTGTAATTTTAGGTTATTCTTCAGATAGTAAAGTTAATAGGGTTTATGCTTTTGAGAAGAAAAGACTAATTTGAGTAGAAATGTTATTTTTAATGAATCAGGTTACATGCCGAGCTTAGAACATTCCCTGTCGATCCCATAATTCAGTCTCAGGATATTAATTGATTGCTGATGAGCTGGTAGATTCGAACCCCCGTCCCTCAACTATCTCTAAGAGTAAAACGCTCTCCAGAATGTTATGGTAAATGGGTACATAATTCTGAAACTTGTTTCAAACCATAGACTGTACAGTGCACAACAGGCATTGACCTCTTCAAATTCAAAATTTTGGAAGGAAGCGATGGATAGGGAAATGCAATCTATTGAATATAATTATTGTTTGGACTCGATGAAAGCTCCAAAGTAAGGTAAAGGCAATAAATTGTTTATAGGTATTTAAACGTAAAATCGATACTGATGGTATCAAGCCACGTTTACACGCTACGATAAATTGAAGCTTAGGTTGAACACAGAGATTGTAACAATTTATCAGATGATTCAGACAGTATTTACACGCAACGATTTTTACTCTAATATTTTTAGTCTTTACTAACCGTCATAGGAGAAAACATTATTGTGGTCTGCATTTGGAATGTGTTTAACATTATATAATGAGCTAGATTGTAAGAATTTTTTGGAATCCTGTTTACAATTTCAAATTTGCAGTTTCGATTTGTATTAATTTGACCGTGCTGACACCAATCACATAATCTAATTCCAACTCCAATAAATCGCTACGATCACCTGTTTCCCCGTAGTGATCAGAACTCTTTCTAAATGACGCATAAAATCTTCATTTATTATTTCTAAAATAGTAACCAAAAAGAGACAACACATCGTTCAGATACATTATTAGATTAGCAATAGATTAGCAACTAAATAAAAAAGCAATATAAACAAAAGAGTTTAGAAATGACATAGACAGAAAATACGATATCAAATACATATCAATATTGAAGATATATTTCCAGAAGAAAGTTAAAATATCGAAATGTACTTATTACCAACTTCTAATTTATTACATATAGTGCAATGTAAGTTTGGGGGCATATCAATTGGATTAATGGTACACATTGTTGTATACATATTAAATGGGAATAAATGAATTATAAACATAACAATATGTAACAGAAATCCAATTGAAATGCCTACAAACGTACATTACACTAGTATATGTGATAAAGTAAAAGATAGTAATAAATATAGTTCAATACGCACTATAAAGTTCTTCTGGAGATATTGTGGTAGGAACTCAGTATAACCCACGCAGGTTTTACTATTGGCCATATATTGTGATCGATTAGTTAAGGACTTGTTACACGGTGCGAGTTGGCCAAGCCAAAATTACTGTAGTACAGCTACTTGCACAGTGTGACCGCATTAGTCGAGTAACTGTCATGGAAATTCAATGCTATGAACATTGAGCTACTGGCATGCGAGTACAGTGGACAGATGCTGTCTACTGTCACAACAGTAACTCGCAACGTGTAACAAGGCCTTTAGTTACTGTGATTCAATTTAATCTAATTCTATATAGATATACCCTGCAAACATTTCCACATGTATACCATGTGGTTATGTCCACATTATAACAATGTGGTTACAATGTTGATTTTTGGAACCTTGACGATATGTTATACATGTGGTTTTGCCACATGTATAACATATGGAATACACATGTTAACCATAACAAAACCACTTATCAGTACCATGTGTAACACATATCTGTACCATATGTTAACCATATCAATACCATATGTTACCCATATCTGTACCATATATTACCCATATCAGTACCATATGTTACTCATATCTGTACCATATGTTACCCATATCTGTACCATATGTTATCCATATCTGTACAATATGTTACCCATATCTGTACCATATGTTACCCATATCTGTACCATATGTTACCCATATCTGTACCATATGTTACCCATATCTGTACCATATGTTACCCATATCTGTACCATATGTTACCCATATCTGTACCATATGTTACCCATATCTGTACCATATGTTACCCATATCTGTACCATATGTTACCAATATCTGTACCATATGTTACCCATATCAAAATCATATGTTACCCATATCAAAATCATATGTTACCCATATCTGTACCATATGTTACCCATATCAATACCATATGTATGTTATCCATATCTGTACCATATGTTACCCATATCAATACCATATGTTACCCATATCTGTACCATATGTTACCCATATCTTTACCATATGTAACACATATCAATACCATATGTTACCCATATCTTTACCATATGTAACACATATCAGTACCATGTGTAACACACATCAGTACCATGTGTCAATAAATCAAAAAGATCATACTAATTTTATTGCCATTTCTTACTTTTCTGTATATAGTGTATATGTAATTCGTCTGTATATAATTTAGTTTAATGTTACACATTGTTATATGCAAATTAAATTGGAAGAAATGGGGAAAGAAATGAAGTGGTGTTTCCGGAATCGAACTAGGGTCCCTGTAGTTTGTTGTTGTTTTGAATCTGCGACATATCCTCTGAGCCATCCTGGACATGATAGAAGTAGCTTTTTAAAGTTATAAATAATAAATTTATATTCACTTCAGATGATTTACTTCACTTTAGAGCAGGGGTGGGCACATGTTGTGTTTTTCATTGCCGAAATATGGAATAACAGTGCCGTTACCATTTTCTTTTAGTTTCTTAAATTACAGGGGATACCGAGTAATTAAAATGAGAGGAGGGGGGATAGATTTGATTGAGGTACGTACAATCGTACATATTTGGAACATAAATATTTGTAGTATATTTATTATCTGAATTGAAAGCAATTAATAAATGATACATAATTATAATTTTCATTTTTTCACAATAAAAACAAAAATAAGTTGTTTTGCATTCAAGTAATGGAAAATTTAATAACTAATTCATAAAATCACAGGTTAAATGACAATTGCTTCCCAACTTATTAAAAAAAGAAATTAAAAATGATTGCACAAATTCTTACCAGTGTAAGGGTACCAAAATACCTTATTAACGTATAAAATTAACTATCAAAGTATCAAGGTAATTACAAATAATTTGTTCTTCAATTAGCTTACCATCCTCCTTGTAATTTATAAAGCAGTCAGGGCTAAATACTCTAAAATTTTCTTCGGAAGAAAATAAAGCACCTTTTCCCTGGTGGGCACGAGTGCTGCTCTGAGTGGCAAAATAGCAATGAGTGCTGCATTTGCCCACCCTTGCTGTAGAGTGTAGATGATATAAGAGTTGTATAGAAAACTAGCATTATCATGGCAGACTACATAAAAAAAATTTCTTCTTTTTTTTCAAATATATTCATTATTCAGTGTATTGAATTTCTCAGTACTCTAAATATCAGAACGGATCACTACACATGACTTCATTAAAGAAAATTTATACTGGAAGAACTTTCATTGAATACAACTAATTTACTATATAGATATTCATAGAAAACAAGGCAATTTGTGGCAAACTAAACTAATTATTTTGACTATAGAAGTTAGTTCGCTAAACAGGGTTCTACTAAACAGGATGGTTCACTATACAGGAGTTGACTATAGTGGAGTTCTACTGTAATTATACATTGAATAGATTGATCGTCCTCTTTCACATAATTGTATTTAGAGTTCAAAAGTAACAGAAGTTAACCATGTGTAATTTACCACATTACAACCACATGTCAATTACCATTTCAATAACCGATGTTAACCATGTGTAATATATCACATTCAAACCACATCTCAATTACCATTTCAATAACAGATGAATTAAGTTCTTTTTTACATTTAATGCTTGAATCACCCAAATAAGGAAGGGATACGAAAATATCAAATTTAGGAACTGTTATTTTACGCTTAAGTGGAGTATGAATTGAATTTAAATATTTAGAGACAAATTTATCAAATAAGTATTGGGATAACGATTACCAGAGAAAAATTTACGCAAGTGTGATAGTTCGACATCAAAATCTATATAATTCGAGCAAATCGCATACGCTCTATGAACAAGACAAGTAATTTAATTAACTTTATATAATGTCGGTATGAAAGAGTCAAATCTTAACCCCAATCCCGTGATTGTCTTTTTACGATAAACTCTAGTAGAGAAACTATTATCATTACGACTAATGTCAACATCCAAAAAATATAGTGAGTTGTTTTTCTCAATATCTGATGTAAATTTAATACTAGAATGCTTTGAGTCCAAATAGTTATAAAAAAGATCTACATGAGATTTATCAGAAAAAAGTAGAAAAATATCTTCTACATATCGACAATACAATTTAGGTTTCATCTAGCCATCGCTGTTCATGAAAACATAAAAAGACATTCGCAAGAGTGGGACCAAGAGGATTTCCCATACCTACACCATCAAATTGGGAAAATAACTTACCATTGAAAAGGAAGAGGACATTCTTAACAGCGAGCTCAAGCAACTGCTTGAAGAAACAGGAAGACAAGCTGGGAGACTCCATCGGGTCCAATTAGAGAGAGGAGGTAGCAGTTTCTATGGTTTCATCTAGAGGTATATTGGTGAAAAGAGATTTGATGTCAAAGCTAGCCATAAATAATGAGTGTGAATTCTTGATATTAGTAATTTCTTTAACAAAAGAGAACGAGTCCTGAACTGTGTACTGATTGGTGGTGATGGGTTTTAAAAAAGGTAGGAGAAACTTTGCAATATTGTATCCTGAAGTCCCTATGGCCGAAAGAATAGGTCGCAGTGGTGCCCCAATTTTGTATACTTTCGGTAGTCCGTAAAGTACTCCTGGTTTAGATCCTGAACAGTGCAGATAATCATATTGATCATTATTAATTTCTTTCGTATTCTTTCATTTAGTAGCTAGCCTGTTAATTTTATCTTCTTGTTTGATTATTTCTTTTAACCAATTTTCTTGTACATTCTTAAATTTTGATCTATCTACTAAAATAGTATTCATTTTCTGGTTGTAATCAGTTTTGTTCAAAATTACAATACCATTCTCTTTATCAGGTTTTAAAATGATGATATTGTCATCCCGTCTCTAATTTTTTAGAGTTTCATAGAATTTGTTCTGTAGATAATTTAGAGATGGTTTGTAGCCGTAGAAATATTTGAAAGCAATTGATTTTAATCCACTTCTAATAATGTTAAGTCCGTCACCAGTTGAGTCGAAAATGGGTAAATTCTTCAATTTGTAACTAAGCTTTTCAAATGACAAAAACCATTTATAATAATCAATTTTCTTTGGTGGAAGAGCAAATTTTAGCCCATGACAGAGGCAATCAATTTCATCTTTGGTTAAAATTTTGTCGGAATAGTTGAAAATAAGTTTGTGGGGATCCAGTCGGTTGACTTTATGAAGTAACCCAAGGTTGAACAGTTTATTGTGATGGGTCTCCTCATCTTTCTTTAGTTTCTTTTCGCAGTTGCTATTTATAAGACTGATGAAGTGATTGAAGTCAAGCCATGATGTTGATTGGCGTAACAAATTTAAACTATTATTCCTATTATCATTAAGTCTATCCTTTGAAGATAATTTCGAATCTATTTCTTTATCCAGAAGTAGCTGCTGAAAATTTTCATACTGCTCGGTGTTTCGAATGTCCTCTGTATAACTTAAAGTGTAGAAATTTTGGAGTTAAACTATTTTCTTTGCAAGTTTCCAAAAAGTAGATATCCATATTGTTTTTCTTGAATTTCCATTCATCTTTTTCTAAGTTCCGAAATAGTTTTAAAGTTTCGCGTCCATATCTTGATATTATAATTTGTGTTATGGGCCTCCTTCTGGGAAATCTTAATAAATTTATTAACTGAAGAGCAAGTGAAACCATAGTAAATAGATAGACAAGTATACTAAGTACAATATTGGAACATCCGAAAATACTACAAAGACGTGAGTCACGTGACCGAATGACGTCACATCATGGTGTTTCTGTTATTTTTAAATAAGAACTTCAGTTCCGTTAGCGTGTACGCCAAAATGACTTGTATAAAGAAAAAGGTGTATCCCTCTTGCAGTGAACGCTTTACCGTTGCTGCTCCTGAACAGTGAAAAGAAATATAAGCTGATGCTTATATTTGGTTAAGAATATTCTGAACCGGCTTTTCTTTTCTTTAAGAATCGAAAATTCATCATTTTCTTCTTCCTTTTCTTGAACAAGTTGACAACTATCGCAGAGCAGGAAAATTTCCTATATCTGGTCTCCTCTCTAGATCAAAGCTAGAGAGGGTGATCCATTCATACTAGGAGTTTTTTTTTTTTCTTTCTTTCTTTCTCACTCTGCCTGTTTATCATTCCCCAGAATCCCCACTGACTGCTTAGCTTTGCATCCACTTTCTTCTTTCAAGAGGTAGGTCTGCCTAGAGCAGATCTCCTTAAACCTACTTGAGAGATGGATGATGAGCTACCTAGTGGACAGCCTGGTCTTAGTCAACTGATTTTGGCATCAGGAACCCCAGAACCAGTTCCTGAAACCCAGTTTACTCAAATTGTCCAAACACAAGCAACTGACCACAATGCAAATGTAAATGAACAAATTCTGGCTAGAGGCACACCTGACATGTTTTTTGGAGAGGTCCAAGGCAGGCTAAATCTGAGAGAAAAAGAACAATCATATAGGCTCAAACATCTACAAAATGATCATGACAACAGTCACAACACCCCAGTGACCCCACTTCAGTGCAGCATGGTCCAGGAGACCCAGTTGTTCCCTTCACAATCACAGCCAGTAGGTGACAGTGGTGACTTGATTTTGACAAACCCTGAAATGCCTGCTAGAAAAAGGAATACTCAAATAACTCAATTGCCACAATTACAGGCAAATTTCAAATCTCTTCCAATTAATCATACTCTAGAAAGCAGTGGACAAAGAGTGGTTATTCTAATAAAACCAAACGGTCCTGATGGATCGGAGATGATACAAAATCCTGTCAAATTTGACAGAGGTTTTTCTAATAGTAAATTTGGGAGATTTCGTGATAGAGCTGGATTCAAACTACGTACTAACTGGAGATTGGGCCTCACTGTTGTTGAGCTGGAAGAGATAAGTAGACCAGAGATAAAAGAACTATTAGAAGTCACCAAGATTGGTAATTGGGAAGTTACATGTAATTTACCAAACTCTGACAGATATAAGCATGGAGTTTTATCTCCCATTAGCCCAGAAGCCAGTATAGAAGAATTGAAGTCAATGATGCATACACTCAATGATACTGAAATAGTAGATGTGATAAGGCTGAAGAAGAGGGATCAGTCAGGAAATCTAATTGACTCTCCATCTATTAAGATCACATTTGAAGGAGACTTACCACAAGGAGTAGTACTGGGGCATAGACATTATAAAGTAAGACCTTTTATAAATGAACCACGAAGATGTTTCAACTGCCAACGATTAGGTCACATGGCTGGTAGCTGCCGCAGCAAAATACAGTGTCGTCTCTGTGGAGAAAACCACTCTGAGACAGACTGCAACAAAAGCCCCGAGGATTATAAATGTGTCAATTGTCAAGGCACACACAAGGCTAATTCTAGAGAATGTCCACATTATAATTTGGCAAAAAAAGTAGAAACAATCAAAACAAAGAAAAATCTAACCTATAAGAAAGCAAGAGAGTACGTAAATAATGAGCACCAAGAAAGCAATTCTATGCCAAACCAGCAACAAAACACAGAGCATTTGAAATTCTCATATAGAGACATGGTGATCTCAGGTCAGAGCAAAGTTAAATCTTCGGCACAAGCTTTTACTGAACCCAAACAAACCACCAATATGAGCACACAAACTGAAGAAAAACAAAACAAAGAAATAGATTGCTATAGTACAGATTTCCTTGGAAAACTACAACAATTATTGACAGTCTTATTCCAAAATAATATAGCCAGTGAAAACAAGAGCACACAGGCCTCACTCATAGAGAAGGCACTACACCATGTATTTAAAATTGATAAAAATCACCAGGTAGAGAGGAATGTACATGAATCAAATGGTAGTGCCACCAGAGAAGTGCCCCACGAAACTGACACTGAGGAATCTGTGGAGGAAGGGGTAATAAGTGACAGTGATGATGAAGAACAGCTTATAGCCTCAGGAGATAAATCACAAATCTTCCCAATAGCAGGTGCAGGTCAATCAACAAAAAGAAAAGTAAACTCTAATGGTGACAGTAATAAAAACGGCCAGAAGGGTAAAAGGAGGAAAAAGAAGAACAAATAATGTCTGCCACAGAAGGAAAGTTGAAGGGTATAATGTTAAACTGTAGGAGTATAAACAACAAGTTAGGGGATATAAAACTTTTGGCATATACAGAGAAACCAGATTTCTTGGCACTCACAGAAACATGGATCAACAAACATGAGCCTCGATTCCATAATTATATTGCGGAGTGGAAAAATAGAAATGGTCGTGGAGGTGGTCTTGGATTCTTGGTTAGAAGGGGAGTTCAGTTTACTGTTAGAGATCTGACACCATTTGACTCTGGTGTCTTGGAACATTTGGCCATCTGCTTGCACATGAGGAATGGTACAAAGTTACTTGTTCTGAATATTTACAACCCAAACAAAGATGTTAGTTTAGCGGAAATGCAGCATTATTGCAATCAACTGGGAAATAAATATATTATTATCGGTGACTTCAATGCTCATTCTCACTTGCTTTCTTCAAACTGTGTAAGATCCAATAACACAGGTACTGCTATTGAGAACTTTTTATCAGGGCCTCAAGTTTGTCTGATAAACCCAATTGATTTTTACACCCACTTGGATGTTTCCACTGGTAAACAGTCTTGCTTGGACCTCTGTCTAGTGTCACCTAATTTGAGTGCTGAAACTGATCTTAAACAACTTGGGGATGTCGGGAGTGACCACCTACCAATTGAAGTAGGTATTGCTATGCAGCCGGTAAGAAGTGAAATATCAGTACGGAAGAAATGGAAAATCACTGAAGAAAATCTTGTGAACTTTTCAAATGGGATCACTCCTACAGAATTATACCAACCCAGTGATATTAACAGTATATCTAAAGATTTCACGGACAGAGTCATCACTGCCGCTGAAGAACACATAGGTAAAACTAGCGGTAAATTAGTTTTACGTAAAAGTGCAATCTGGTGGGACATGGAGTGTGACAGAAGAGTAACAGAGGTTAGAAAAGCAAGAAGAAAGTTGACTAAATATCCGACACAATCCAACATAGAACTATACAAGTCAATTTCCAAGGAGTTTTCAAAACTGAAAGAAACAAAAAAAAAAGAAAGTTTTGAAAAGTTTATCTCTGATATCAAACATGATACACCTCCTGGAGAGATATGGAGAAAAATAAGAGGAATAAAAGGGTACAATATTTCTCACAACAGTCCCCTTGACAATGAAGGAACAACATTGGTTGAGCCTAAATGCAAAGCCAATTATCTTGCTGAGCACCTTCAGTCAATATCAAGAAAGGCAAAGCCAAACCATGTATTAGTTAACTTCAACACCATTCTGACATCTGCATCAGAAAATAATGAGGATGACTACAACCAAGAAATTTCTGCTGATGAACTGATCTCTGCACTAAATACAGCCAAAAGTTCTTCTTCCCCTGGTTTAGATGACATTCCTTACAAGCTGCTGAAGTGCCTTGGGCAAACAAATCTGGATGAGCTACTGGCTATATTTAACCAAAGCTTCCAGTTGGGCAAAATTCCTGACTCCTGGAAAGAGGGATTGGTTTTGCCAATTCCAAAACCTGGTAAGCCAAAGAATCTGGTAACTTCCTATCGACCCATAGCCCTTCTTTCTTGCATTGGTAAAACCTTAGAAAGGATAATAAAGAACAGACTAGAATTTATTGTGGAAAAACAGAAACTTCTACTACCTAGCCAATGTGGTTTTCGAAGAGGACAAAGTTCTCAAGATGTATTATTAAGGCTTGAAAAAAATATAAAGGATGCACTTGATTCTAAACAGATTTGCCTTGTAGCATATATTGATTTGACAAGTGCATTTGACACTATATGGGGAGATGGCCTGATCTATAAGCTAATCAAGGCAGGTATTAGAGGGAATCTAATCAAATGGTTGCACGATTTCTTCCAAAATAGAAAGGTTAAAGTCTTGGTTGAGGGACAAGTATCTGACTCTGTTCACATCACAGCAGGAACTCCACAGGGAGCAATACTTTCCCCATTACTGTTCAACCTAATGATGATGGACATCCCCCAGAGTGAACATGTACAGCTTTACATATATGCAGATGATATTACTGCTTCATGCAATGGAAGGGACCCAAAATTGGTTGCACAGACTTTGCAAGCTTACCTTAATGAAATAACTAAGTGGGCTGATAAGTGGTGATTACATATTAATCCTCAAAAATCTGCTGTACAACACTTCACCACAAAAAGAATTGAATGTCCAGTAATTAGACTCAAAGGAGTAATTATGCCATACAAAACAGAACAGAAATTACTGGGTCTCTACCTTGATTCTCCCCATCTGAGATTCAAGACACACATTGTGGAACTGAAAAGAGACTGCACAAAGAGGATTGATCTCATGAAAACTCTTTCATCATCCACATGGGGTGCCTCCTCCCAGGTGCTTAAAAACTTTTTCATAGCATATGTAAGGTCCAAACTTGATTATGGCAGTAATTTGTACAGCTCAGCAACAAAAACTGATCTGCAGAAACTGGACACCATTCAGAACTCTGCTATGAGATTAATGTTGGGTGCCAGAAGATCCACTCCAATACTGTCACTACAGGCAGAGTCAGGTGTTTCTCCACTTTCATTACACAGAGACTATCTAAACATCAAACAAATGATAAAACTGAGAAACAAACCAAAACTGTTTGAAACTACCAAATCTGTAAATCTGGATCAGTCCTGTATCAGTCAGGAGAACTTGATTTTGAAGTCATTTTCATCAAGAGCTTTCAATTCTCTACAGCAGTATGACATCCCTCCTATAAAGAGGGTCTACACATGCTCTTTCTTGTGGCCCCCTTGGAGCTCAGTAAGCAGTGTAATCAAAACTGAATTTATGGAGAGAGTGTATAACAATGAAACATTTTTGCAATATACTGAGGATCATTACATTGGATTTGCACTTTTGTTTACTGATGGCTCTAAAGTTAAAGATTCTACCAGAAACTCTGCTGCAGCAGGCCTGCACTCTCCCTTTCACAACTTGTCAATCTGCTGGAAGCTGAGACCCGCACACTCGGTGATCAGCACTGAACTCTTTGCTATTTCAAAGGCTCTTCAGTTTATTCTAGATAAGGACATAGATAAAGTAGTCATATTTTCAGACTCCAGAGCAGCACTACAGCTGATTTGCTCATCCAGTGATTCCTACATAAACATAGTCACTAATATTAAGAACCAACTGTTTTCCCTAAATCAACAGAAGACAGTCCACCTCCACTGGGTAAAGGCTCACTGCGGTATTAAGGGGAATGAAATAGCGGATAAAACTGCTAACAAGGGTCACGAAAATGACAGAAGTGAGCAGTATGATCTGAGCCAACAGGAGAATTACAGTATTCTGAAGGAAAAATTCAAAACTTTTTGTACAAATCATTGGAAACATGAAACTAATACATCCGGTAAGGGATTGTTCCTGTCTTTAGTCAGAGACAAAGTAGCTAGTGCTAAATTAATTACTGACCTTCAGAGCAGAAGGCAACAAGTGGTAATACACCGCCTGAGGATGGGGCATGCAGGAGTCAAACAATATCTTCATAGGTTTGATATGGAAGACAGTGGTGAATGTGCTCAGTGCCAGTGTTCTGAAACTATTGATCACTACTTACTTCATTGCAGCTGTTTCACTGTACAGAGAGATCTGATGCTTTTAAGCCTGAGTCAGATAGGGATACTTAACCCTTCTTTGAAGATCCTGCTTGGTGGTGATGACTCCTTAGGTGAAGTCAGAAAAAATATATTTGAAATACTGATAAAATATATAAAAGATACTAATAAACTGACAGCACTGTAAATGGTAAACAAGCTCTAGAAGGAAACATTTTCACTAAATAGGGAAAAGGGTCAAGCCAACTCATAAGAGAATATTACTATATTTTTTGATACAAATTGTAATACTTAACTTAATTTGTATGGGCCTTAACAATGGTAGGTATGGCTTGACCCAATTGAGTGGGTTAAGGACTCAATATCACACACATTTAACGTTCCTTCATAACCTTGACACGGTTGGAAGACTTGACTCTCCTAGTTTGGGTCAAGTTTCATCCTGCTTCCCAGTAGGTCATCTCCCTCTCCCTGGACTCTCACCTGGAGAGAGAAGAGCTCTGTCTGAAGAGAACCCCTTTAATTTCTCAGCAGGTGTTTTTCCTTTTCTAAACTAGCTATAATCTGTGATATCCCAGTAGGTCATTGCCTTCCTCTTCCCTGGAAATAAACCAGAAGGAGGGGAAATGTACCGAAAAGAACCTTTTTGAATATTATCAGAATATAGACAACTATTATTATTATATGTAAAATTAAAGTCCTATTGTAAAAGAGTACCCTCTTTCACACCATCTTTTCCCTGTGGTGGAAATTAGGAAACTGATATTTCCTAATAAATTTGTAACTTACTAATGTTAATTTAAAATATGTATATATCTAGCTCATAATAATTTTCTTTCACTCTTGTATATAATATTCCAGGAAATTTTAATATTTTTAATCCACTTGAAGACTCCTGCAACAACTGTAAATATAGACGGTAGAGGCTTCCTGATTGGGCCGTATAAACTAATTATCCTATGTATGTCCATATATAATAGTTAAATCCAGGAGACAGAACACAGAAGTGTTATTCTCCTCAAAAAAAAATAAAAAAAAAAATAAATAAGAACTTTGCTGATATCCAGTTAAATGTGCGTTTTCATGGAAATTAACTTAAATAAAATTGTGTTTTTATGACGTTTTACACTCTATTGACTAATAATATTCTACTTAATAGCCTTCAAATCCTTCAGTAGAGCAAATGTGACTGAAGGATTTAAGACA
Organism: Caprella mutica; assembly: GCA_947561585.1. Taxonomy (NCBI): domain Eukaryota; kingdom Metazoa; phylum Arthropoda; class Malacostraca; order Amphipoda; family Caprellidae; genus Caprella; species Caprella mutica. Next base: position 42,815 of record CANNZV010003181.1, on the reverse strand, counting down.
ATTTTGCATTTATCTGATTAAATAAGAATTTTTATGGAGAATTTCATTCGTCAAAATGTGCTTAAAATAATCTTTTACAATAGACAATAAGTTTTCTTACACTTTTCAACTATAAGTTTGCCAATAAGCCATCTGATAAGACTTATTAAGTACCAAGCAGCCATTCTGGTAGGTACCTAGGTATTTCAAAAAATAGATTTTAACAAATTACATTTAAACTAGGTACCTTTGAAGTTTGAAGAGAAAAATGTAGGTGCCTAGTTAAAATTTTTGGACATATCCTAGCTAGCTATAAAGAGTGAAATAATTTTCTTTGTTTTTTATACTACCTATAATACTAATATATTAGGTAGGCCTACCAGGTACCTATGTAAATTTTTCTTAGATAACATTTTTGATAAAAATTCTTGAGATATAAGTCTAGACTTTAGAGTGTTATACTACTTGCCTACTTCATTAGGTGACAATGCCAAAAATATATAATAATTCTTGTGCTGTATTTGGAAATTGGATGCAAAGAAATTGATGAAGAGAATGTTGAGTACCTATTGTTCATTTCCAAAAAATAAAAAGCTTTCAAGAATTTAGACTGTAAAGTGTAATAGAAAAGATAAAATTAATACACAATATGCTAAGATATGTAGTAAACACTTCAATAATTTATTTGCAACTGAAAAGAATGTTGAAGTTTGAATTGCTTAATATTAAGCCTCCAAAAAACTTCAGGAAAATCACTGATGATGCAGTTCCTGATCAAAATTTGAAGCTTTTTCTTAGTGATGCTGCTCCCACTGGCCACTGTGAAGTTGTGAACCCATACTCTAAGTCCTTTGCTTCAGAGTCTAGTCAAGGTTCAATATCCTCAGGTTAGTTTGTTAATTAAACATATTTTGATACATATGTAAAAGCTGAGCGGCTCAACACAGTACGGCGCATCACTGTACGTTCTATCAAATAGGTAATTTGAATGAAGATTTATGATATAGCTATGGAGTGGATTTGATGATTATTGTATCAAATTAATGACTGACTGCACCTGAATTCAATGTTAATAATACCCTGTTTAATTATTTGAGATGTTTAATTTGGAATAGAAAATCAAAATTATCATAGAAAACTGTAATAGTTTTTATGAGGTAAAAATTATAAACTTTTGGTCTGAGGTGAAAGTAAAAACTTATGAGTTGGAAGTATCGGGGGGCGTCACGGGCATGCCGGCCCCAAACTCCCCTACTATATCATCAAACAATCATGAACTGTGCAGTACAACAAACTAGATAACAGCCATTTATGTTGAGACCATTTGATAGAATGTACTGTGGCGATCCATACATTAGTACGCCGCTCAGCTTTTAGATATTTGGATATTTCCAAAAACTCTTTTTGAATGATGTTTAACATAACCAAATGGCGAATATCACTGTATCAATAAATTAACTGTTTGAAATATGTTTTGAGTACTATCTAGGCTATATGTGTTTATAAAAGCTGGTCTCTCAAAGATAAATATTTTTAGTTCAATATCCTATATTATCTACAATAAATAATTATCATCATTTATCACTTTACGTCAAGTTTTTTCAACAAACTGTTAGGGGAAATAGTAATGTTCTATGTTTTGTATTTTTCACACTTGCTCACCATTCACAAATCACAGGGTCTCGTCATTCAAGAGAAGGAAGAGCTGTACGGCATAACATTAGGTATGAACAACAATATAATTGTATGTAAGTAGATATCACAATTAAAAATGAAGCCATTCTTATATTTATAAATCATTATAGAAATATACCAAATTTCTTGAGTATTTATAGCTATGTAGATAATTTTTTTTCATTTGTCAATTTTATGATCACTTGGAAGCTAAGCTGTTATTGATTTATTCCACATACTTAACCATTTAATTTTTAGGTCCTAATAAGATGAAAAGCCCTGGTGATACAATAGGTGAAGTTGATAGAAACATTCAATATTTGGAATCACAGGCACCACTCCCAGGCACATCGTTTGGACCCATTTATTGTGAGCCAATGCAAGATATTGGTAATGTCAATGGTAAGATTTTGAACAGAGTGTGTATTTTTGTCAAATATTGAGGTCTTCATTAAATAATTAGCTACTTCTAATCTTATAAATAATTAGCTACATACCTTGGTTATATCAACATAGGTGAATTTGGTATTTGAACTAGCATGAAGAACTATGGAGGATGCAAAATGAACACAATGAATGATTGATATGAAGCAGGTTTGGTGATTGCAGAAGATATCTTCCGAAAACATCACAACTTAGAGCTGATCGAAGAATATAATGCTGTTGCGAATCTTTATCGTGAATGTGCTATGAAGATTTCAAATATTCCTCGAGAAGTTTTAGAATATTATATCCGATGCAGAATATATCTTCGCATTCAAATCTTAAATAGTAATGCTAAAGAGGAAAACCGGAAGAAAAAATGTAATATGAAAAAAATTTGAAAATAAATCATTCAGTTTCAAAATTGTGACATTATTTCTACCACCCATTCAATCATGAGTAGCAATTAACTATAATAAAAAGTTAGAAAACAGCTAAATCATTAATTAATAAATATATATTCATTGAACTTATGTTTGGTGACTGAATAATATAGCTAGTTAATGTTGTAAAGCATGGGGTTGAGTGAACACACAATTTTTCTTTTACAGTCTGGCCACAAAAATGTTTCTGCTTTTTCAAATATTTATAAATCGTTACCCAATAGACGAAAAAACTGTATCCTGATCTCATTTTCTCCGCCTCTTATTATACTATTAACAAGTAAAAACAATTTTGAGCTGATGGACATAGTTTAAGAAAAGGTGAGCAAAGAGTGAGGGCGACTTTTTTGTCATTGCGCGAAGGTTATTCTTCTTGATTTTACTTACTAAAAGGCAGTGAATAAAATGAAAAGAAAATTATAATGGTAGACATTATAATACAGGGTGCTTACACTTCTTCCTTGTAAACTATTTGGAAATAGAACAACTTCAGTAACATTTGAATTTCATTGAAGTTTTCACTATGAATATTCATTCTTCGTTTGATAATTGCAAGATTACGGCATGCTTCACACTTGCATTTTGAACAGTGCGGAGAAAATGCTTCACGCATGAGTTTTTTATCGCTGAAGTAAAAATTTTATGTGTTTTTTCTATCAGCGATAAAAAAGAAGAGCTTTTTTCCACGGTGTTAAAAATGCAAGTGTGAAGCAGGCCTTAACCATGCAGTGAACAAGCGAAGAATGAATATTCAGAGTGAAAAGGTATAATTATCACTGAAATTTGTGGTTATTTTTCATGTACATATTTGATTAGGACATTATAAGGTATTTTAAACTGAAAGAATTTATGTAAATAAATATTTAAAAATGTATCCACAGCCATTGAATATAAGTACTACAAATAATTCATCAATTAATCTACGTATCTATGGTATCAATACATTATGCATGTCATCATAGAACGATAACATGCATAATCAAGTCAGTGGATATATTTTTTGTGGACACACAATATATATTTAAAGTAGACTAGTAGTATTATTTTAATTGAGTATAGATTTTCCCTCTTCAGTGGTTGTAAAATAGTTAATGAATTATTTGATGTTTTTCAGCATCTTTGAATTAACACTCTTTAGGATAGTTATAAACAATATATTTTAACTATAATTTATTTGCATTGTAGCATACTTTTATTTGACAAACAAATCCACAGGGATGAGAAAATGTAATTATAGGGAACATTCAATTCTATATATTCACTGATGATGAGTTTTTGAGATTCACTGAATCTCAAAATAAAATTATCACGATTATTCCACTACTTCCCTAGTGTTTTTATTTATGAGAGTAAGATATACCACAAGTGATTCTTGAGAGTAAGATATACAACAAGTGATTCTATTAGGAATAAATAGTTATTCAATAAGAAAATTAAGCTTCTTTCTATATAATTGAAGTATATTTCGTCAACGCCTAGAGTATTATTTCCTTCACCACCATTCTAAATGGTGCAATACTCTGTGCTCCAGTTTCCAATAGCATGTAAAGTCTAGTCCCAAGAGTATGCTGCAGCTGAAAAATATTAAAAACTAAATTAATAAGATCATATGAAATTATTCAAGATTGAGATTTTGATTGGATACTATCAAATGCAAAAATCAATCCAAATTTAAAAACTAAAAATGCACTTGACACAAAAATATTATCATAAAGTAATACATATTACATATTATATCCAAATATTGTAGAAAGTAAATTAATAAATAAAACCGTATTAGGAATAAAAAAAATTATAACTTTCTGATCCATTGAAAATCTGTGTCATGACTGTCATCAACTATTCTACTATTAACAGACATTTTTTTAATTACCTTGAAAAATGGATATACCCTGGACCCATGCGAATATTGATCACCTTGTAGCTATGAGATTGTAATCAGGATTATTTTATTGTGATGAAACAGTGGAAATTCTGTACCACCAAATATTTTAAGTTCTGAGTTTTCAAAATGAAAATCAATCTGAAAACATGATTAGAAAAATTAATGAACCTTAACATACAAACTAATTTAGAAATCAACAAATTAACAATTGATATATAATTTTAAGAACAAATCATCACCAATGATTGAGGTCATTGCTGGAAATTTGAAAAAAACTACTAATATATTGTGATTGTCAATGTGGAAATTTGTAGCTAATCAAAACTTAAAAAGACCTCTCCAAGGAAAAAATTGAGTTTATTAAATAATTTTTCCTATTCTATACCATTATACAAATATTTAGTAGTGGATTGATAATTGAATATACCTAACTTGCTGACATTCAGACTGGTTCTCTGACTCTCAGTACTGAGTCAATAGCAGAATAAGCAGATTCAGAATCTCCTGCAGCTGAATTAATGGTTACACAGGAATTAATTCTAAATCTACCGTAGCTAAATTAATGGTAACATAGGAATTAATTCAAGATTTTCCGCCGTCTGCAGAGATCTACAATTTCTAAAATTGGGCTCACATTTGTGGCAGAGTATTGGAAAAATGTTCCATATTCTGCAGTCTGGGTGTTAGAAGAAGACTGCAGAATATGGAACATTTATCCAAAACTCTGCAGAATATGGGACATTATTAACATTTTCTGTGTGAACAATCCTTAATTTCCTCCTATATTTACTACAAGTATTTTACTGAGCAATAAATATGAGCCCAATTTTAGAAATTGTAGATCTCTGCAGACTGCAGGAAATCTTGAATTAATTCCTATGTACCTAACCATTAATTTAGCTGCATGAGATTCTGAATCTGCTGCTGTGGCAGGACACAGGAGTCAGGGGACACATAATGCAGAGTGGGACATGAAATTAAGGCTAGAAGGCTAGACTATTGCCTATTGGCTATCTATGAAGACTATGCTAGTACCTATCTGTTAGAATTAGGTTAAATAACAGTGGGTTAACAACGTTAAGACATAGAGTTTATTTAAAGAGTAAATATGTTATACAATTAGAAGTCTATGGAGAGATGAGTGGAACTCATCTCTCACTGAGTAATGTTCAAGACAGACTGCCTTCAGAAACTACAAGACAGGGTATTTAACCCTCGACGGAAGTGTGATCGACTTTAGACCTTATGTCCGTTTCTCATTAAAAGTAATACATGGTTATTGAAACAATAGGTAATTTAATATAGCTGAGCTAGTCTAACAGGAAGTTAACATTAAATATATAACGAGTGTGTAATACATTTAACTAAAATTTCAACACTCCTCCTCACACGACATTATATATTTTTCATACCTATTAATTTAACAAATTTGGTAAATCTATCAATAGGCAACGGTTTAGTGAATATGTCAGCAAGCATAGTTTCACTTACAAAAAAAGAAATATTTTTCAAGCCGTTCTTAGTGTTTAATATGTCAGACGATCCATTAAAAAAAAAACAATGAACAACAATTTACATAGGAAATGAATTATTCTAAATTTAAAGACATGAATCCCATTTTAATCAATCCTAAAATTCAAAACATTAAAACTCAAATTTAAAAAATTCTGAAATTCAAATTGAACAATCATAAACATCAAACCTATAACTGCAAGAATTTTAAACATTTATTAATGGTTTAATTCTATTTCAAATAATTCCTTTCTTCCCCTCTTTTTATTTCTGAATGTCGATATTAAATAGTCTTCAGAAATCCAAAAAGGAAATATACTATGTATATAAAATATTTCAAACTTACATATAACATAAAAAATAGTATGAATACCCATCAAAACTGAACTTAACATATTGTGACATTCCTGCTTTAAACAATCAATAATTTTATTTCAATTTAACTTGTAAAAATTAACATTGATTAACAATCATGCAATTAAAATTAACATCCTTCCGTTAAAAAATAGAATTTCTATTTTTTTAATTATTTTATTGAATAAAATTTACTATTAAATTCTTTCTTCAGAAAAATTTAAAGTTCGTTTAATATTTTACTGCAAATTAGTTATAAATATAACCATTTCATTTATGTATATTAATTTAAAAATATTTCATTCCTGCAAATTCCTAATTTATTTTGACTCTAAAATTTTCTAATCATCAAAATCTAATTAGTATTTCAAAATGAAAAAATATTTATTTCTAAATATTCACAAATATTCACAGTATGAATATCAATTCATCTGTATTCAATTCATATGCTCACCTAATAGACCGCGTACTTCTATTAAGTAAACATGCTGAGTCATCAATTAAAATAATAATTAAATGCTGTGTCGGTAGTTTTTGTTACGATTCAAAGATTAATCTGCTGATCATTAAAAAGCAATAAAAATTCTATCTAACTACTATCCAAAAGACTAATTTCAATTAAGTTGAGAATTCACTTCACAAATGCTGAAGCAAGTTGTACACCGGTGCAAGAACCGTAGAGGCGAAAGTTAACTAAACCTACCACTAGACTTTTAGCAACTTAACACTACCACTTTCTTGTGTAGCTATTTACAAACAAACAAGTCTTTACTTATTTTACTTCTTGTAGTTGTAGTTCCCATAGCCACCACAAGTATGTGGAGTTGCTCCAGCTTTGCTGGGGCGTTTGTCCGGTTTGTTGTCCATAGCCACTCCAAGTACCGGCAGCTTGTCCAGTGGTTGCGGCACTCCAACCGCCCGGTGCCTGTTGTCCCCAGTTGCCGTAAGAGGTTTGGGTTGGCGGTGTCTGTTGCTGCTGTGCATAGTAATTCTGCTGCTGTCCATAGTACCCCCCACTGTTCCAAGTGCCGTATCCTCCTCCTTGCTGGATGTATCCAGATTGGGGTAGCTCTGGGATGAGTAGCTGTTACCCCCATAGCCCCCTGAACCGTAACCACTGCTGCTGGAGTTATCGCCCTGTTGATGTCTGTTTCCGTCTAGGGGAACAATCCCCGGTAACTTATTTGAAGACATGTTTTCAAAGTATTTATTATCTTTCAATACTTAACAAACATAAACAAACAAACCAGTTAAATTGATTTACTGTTTGACTGAATTGATGTTTTAAAATTATTCTAATTCATAAGAATAACTTCACTGAATATAATTACTAATATTCAATTGGAACAGCAACACAAGTATTAGTTCGCAAGAACCTTTTGTTGAAAGTATTTACTATCATTCAATACTTAACAAACATAAACAACCAATGCAGTTAAATTGATTTACTGTTTAACTGAATTGATGTTTTAAAATTATTCTAATTCATAAGAATAACTTCACTGAATATAATTACTAATATTCAAGTGGAACAGCAACACAAGTATTAGTTCGCAAGAACCTTTTGTTGAAAGTATTTACTATCATTCAATACTTAACAAACATAAACAACCAATGCAGTTAAATTGATTTACTGTTTAACTGAATTGATTTTTTAAAATTATTCTAATTCATAAGAATAACTTCACTGAATATAATTACTAATATTCAATTGGAACAGCAACACAAGTATTAGTTCGCAAGAACCTTTTGTTGAAAGTATTTACTATCATTCAATACTTAACAAACATAAACAACCAATGCAGTTAAATTGATTTACTGTTTAACTGAATTGATGTTTTAAAATTATTCTAATTCATAAGAATAACTTCACTGAATATAATTACTAATATTCAAGTGGAACAGCAACACAAGTATTAGTTCGCAAGAACCTTTTGTTGAAAGTATTTACTATCATTCAATACTTAACAGACATAAACAACCAATGCAGTTAAATTGATTTACTGTTTAACTGAATTGATGTTTTAAAATTATTCTAATTCATAAGAATAATTTCACTGAATATAACTATTAATATTTAATTGGAACAGTAACACAAGTCTTAGTTCGCAAGAACCTTTTGTTGAAAGACTGTTTACCAAAGGATAAGGTCACAGATTTAAAGGTAATTTGTGACCTCTCTTGACACCTCTTCCGCACAAATACTAAATAATTATATTATAACACAAGTGCATTTTTCGCTAGAGCAATCATTATAATTGACCTCATTAGCGCGTGAACACGATATGCTTACGCAAGCGTTTTGAGTGATATGTTTCATATAGGTTAACACTTTTTTTTCACAGCACTTCGTTTTTATTACTGTTATAAACTTCTAATTTGTTTAAACATAATTTGATTTATAAACTCTTATCGTTCACTGGGCCCATAACCTGTTAGAATTAGGTTAAATAACAGTGGGTTAACAACGTTAAGACATAGAGTTTATTTAAAGAGTAAATATGTTATACAATTAGAAGTCTATGGAGAGATGAGTGGAACTCATCTCTCACTGAGTAATGTTCAAGACAGACTGCCTTCAGAAACTACAAGACAGGGTATTTAACCCTCGACGGAAGTGTGATCGACTTTAGACCTTATGTCCGTTTCTCATTAAAAGTAATACATGGTTATTGAAACAATAGGTAATTTAATATAGCTGAGCTAGTCTAACAGGAAGTTAACATTAAATATATAACGAGTGTGTAATACATTTAACTAAAATTTCAACACTATCATCCTATGCAGCTATGCTCTACTCTGGATTCTGGAAAAAAAGTGGTCTTTTCTGATGGACTAATCATTAATCACTGATTCTGTTGGAGTTTAGCAAACATTAAAATACAGTAATAAATTAATGGGAACTGTATAATCAGCTGCATTTAGCCTCTAAAATTCATCTGTTAGCCTTAGTCTCCTAAGGTATTTTCCAGAGTCACGAGTGGCCTATGCTCATACTGTGACAGTGTGACTTACTAAGTTACTGTCATACATTGCATAGCTAATTGTAATTTGAGAAAGTCTAATGTACTCAGCCTGACAGCCCCCAATAATAATAATAATGTAGAATGTGTAGCCCATTAGCCATAGGTAAAGTAAAAACCGTAAAGTAGCCAGCCACTAAGCCTGGTTAGCGGTTACTGTTGGTAGGTTGCAATTTCATAGGCAAGTTTTCAACTTTTCAAGCGAATTATTCAATATATATGAAGAAATATCCATAAAAACTCTATAGAATACATTTAATACAGTATTATATTAAACATTACTATGGAAATTACTGCATTATACCATCCATAACCAGACACAGATGGAATATTTAAAGAAAATATTATATGGCACGCAAGTATTCCATGTACATTATAGTGTTAATGTTGATTATAACTCAACTGTTTTAACATGGATGTATTTTGTACAACGTACTTAAATATATAAAAGTTATCTAGGTACTGGAAGCTAACCAAACATATTGTTTATTGACATATTCTATCGATTATTTTGCCGCACCTATACAATTCTCATTTTTTCAATTCCATATGTGACGTCATTTGTTTATTTACATCGTTTCTGAAGACTGGAACAAATTGAAAACTTGAATTCGAAACTTAGTATACTTTTTAACTATTTATTTACTATGAGTGAAACCACGTAAAAAGTAATCATCCTTCTATTTTTCTTAAGAGCTTTCGAATAATAAATATTCATCATCAGTATCCTAATTTTGACTAATCTAAACATATTATAAAGAACAAAGAAGTATAATGGATACCAAAATTAATAAGTAACATCCACTAGTGTCAACATCCAAAAACAACTCACTAAATTTTTTGGATGTTGACATTAGTCGTAATAATAATAGTTTCTCTACTAGAGTTTATCGTAAAAAGACATTCACGGGATTGGGGTTAAGATTTGATTCTTTCATACCGACATTATGTAAAGTTAATTTAATTACTTGTCTTGTTCATAGAGCGTATGCGATTTTCTCGAATTATATAGATTTTGATGTCGAACTATCACACTTGCGTAAATTTTTCTCTGGTAATCGTTATCCCAATACTTATCTGATAAATTTGTCTCTAAATATTTAAATTCAATTCATACTCCACTTAAGCATAAATTAACAGTTCCTAAATTTGATATTTTCGTATCCCTTCCTTATTTGGGTGATTCAAGCATTAAATGTAAAAAAGAAATTAATTCATCTGTTATTGAAATGGTAATTGACATGTGGTTTCAATGTGGTATATTACACATGGTTAACATCGGTTATTGAAATGGTAATTGACATGTGGTTTCAATGTGGTATATTACACATGGTTAACATCGGTTATTGAAATGGTAATTGACATGTGGATTCAATGTGGTAAATTACACATGGTTAACATCTGTTATTTTAGTGCTTAGGTTATTTCAATGTGGATGATACATCTTAAAAACGTATTGGCATATTATAACCATCCAACCACATGGCATCCATGTGTTTGCCATGTGGAAATGTTTGCAGGGAGGTAAAGGCCCTGCAAACATTTCCACATGTATACCATGTGGTTAGTCCACATTATAACAATGTGGTTACAATGTAGAGTTTTTGGAACCTTGGACGATATGTTATACATGTGGTTTTGTCATATGTATAACATATGGAATACACATGTCAACCATGTAATGAAGCCGCATGTAAACCATATTGAAACCAGCAACAATTACCACATGTGTACAATGTAGAGTTTTAGTTTTTGGAACCTTGGACGATATGTTATACATGTGGTTTTGTCACATGTATAACATATGGAATACACATGTTATCCATGTAACTAACTCCAGATGTCAGTACCATGTGTGCCACATATCAGTACCATGTGTACCACATATCGGTACCATGTGTACCACATATCGGTACCATGTGTACCACATATCAGTACCATGTGTAACACATATCAGTACCACGTGTAACGCATATCAGTACCATGTGTAACACATATCAGTACCATGTGTACCACATATCAGTACCATGTATACCACATATCAGTACCATGTGTAACACATATAAGAACCATGTGCAACACGTAGCAGTACCATGTGTACCACATATCAGTACCATGTGTAACACATATAAGTACCATGTTTAACACGTAGCAGTACCATGTGTAACACGTATTAGTACCATGTGTAACACACATCAGTACCATGTATACCACATATCAGTACCATGTATACCACATATCAGTACCATGTGTAACACATAGCAGTACCATGTGTACCACATATCAGTACCATGTGTACCATATATCAGTACCATGTGTAACACATATCAGTACCATGTGTAACACATAGCAGTACCATGTGTAACACATAGCAGTACCATGTGTACCACATATCAGTACCATGTGTAACACATAGCAGTACCATGTGTAACACATAGCAGTACCATGTGTACCACATATCAGTACCATGTGTAACACATATAAGTACCATGTGTAACACATATCAGTACCATATGTAACACACATCATTACCATATATAATACATATCAATACCATATGTAACACACATCAGTACCATATGTAACACACATCAGTACCATGTGTGACTCACATCAGTACCATGTGTAACACATATCAGTACCATATGTAACACATATCAGTACCATATGTAACACACATCAGTACCATATTTAACACATATCAGTACCATGTCAAGAAATCAAAAAGATCATGCTAATTTTATTGCCATTTCTTACTTTACAGTATATGTATTTTGGCTGTATATTTTTTAGTTTAATATTACATAAAGTGATACACAAATTAAATGGGAAGACATGGGGAAAGAAATGAAGTGGTGATTCACGGGAGGCGAACTGGCGACCTGTAGTTTGCTGTTGTGTAGAGTCTGCGACATATCCACTGAGCCATCCTGGACATGGTAGAAGAAGGATTGGAATGATCTTTATCCAATATGATAACTCGCGTGCTTTTCAAAGTTATTATTAATAAATTTAAATTAACTTTAGATGATTTACTTCACTGTAGAGTGTAGAGAATATATTAAGAGTTGTATAGTAAACTAGCATTATCATGGCAAACTACATAAAATATTTTCTTTCTTTTTCAAATATATTCTTTATTCTGAGAATTTAATTTCTCAGAACTCTAAATATCAGAACTGATCACTATACATGACTTCATTAAAGAAAATTTGGACTGGAAGAACTTTCATGAAATACAACTAATTTACAGATATTCATAGAAAACTCAAGGAAATTTGTGGCAAACTAAACTAAATATGTTCACTATAAAAATTAGTTTGTTAACCAGGGTTCTACTAAACAGGATGGTTCACTATACAGGAGTTCACTAACGAAGAGTTCTACTGTAATCATATAATAGATAGATTGATCGACGTTCTCTTTCATATAACTTTGATTAGAGTTCTAAAGTAACAGAAGTTAACAATAAGTAATTTACCACATTAGAACTACAGGTTAATTACTATTTCAATAACAGATGTTAACCATGTGTAATTTACTACATTACAACCACATGTCAATTGTCATTTCTATATCAGATGTTAAAAATGTATAATTTACCACATTACAACCACATGTAAATTACTATTTCAATAACAGATGTTAACCATGTCCATGTGTAATATACCACATTACAACCACATGTCAATTACTATTTCAATAACAGATGTTAACCATATGCAATTTACCTCATTATATCCATAACATCTGTTATTGAAATGGTAATTGACATGTGGTTGTGATGGGGTAAATTACACATGGTTAACATTTCTTTATTATATGGTAATTGACATGTGGTTGTAATGTGGTAAATCATGGCTTACTTAATATACACGGCCTGATTTGTTACATTTCTCTTCTTGAAATAGAAGGACAGACTTTTTATTATGCAGTAGTAATTTGTGCTGCGTAAGTTAATTTTATTTTGCATTCACGAAACACTCGTTTTTAAAAGTCGTGTTCGGATATCAATTTTAGATTTTTAGTTCTCTTTCATACTGCGCTGCCGGCACACGCCTGTTCCAAGGACAAATTATAGTCGTAAGTTGGTTCAGCCATGTTCCTGTTTTAATTCCTTTATAAGTTTTAGAAATTGTTTTAATAATAAAGTTTTAATCTAGGTAACCTTTTTTATAACATTTTATGGATTAGAATTTTTATACTGGAATCTTTTCCAGAAAACTAACCAAATATATGCGGACAGAAGACAGACTTTTCCTGCCCTCATATTAGCTGCTAGTCGCAGCTACAGTTTTGACTTAGCTTCCCCATATGTGTGTGCCTGTCAGCCCGTGAAAGAGTTCCCATCATCCCTCTGTAAGTTACCCCTATAACTTCCAATAATTGGTTCGGTGTGGTCAGGTTCTGAATTTTCACAGGTGTTGCATCTATAGTTTGATTGTTTCGAATTAGAATTCATGTGGCTAAAATCATTGAAATTAATTATTTGTGTACATTTCTATTATTTTTTTAATTAAATGATTTGAATCCAATGAATGACGAAACTAAAGTGATGAGGAAATAAGTAAACTAAATCTAATAAATTACGAAACTAAAGTGATGAGGAAATAAGTAAACTAAATCTAATAAATTACGAAACTAAAGTGATGAGGAAATAAGTAAACTAAATCTAATAAATTACGAAACTAAAGTGATGAGGAAATAAGTAAACTAAATCTAATAAATTACGAAACTAAAGTGATGAGGAAATAAGTAAACTAAATCTAATAAATTACGAAACTAAAGTGATGAGGAAATAAGTAAACTAAATCTAATAAATTACGAAACTAAAGTGATGAGGAAATAAGTAAACTAAATCTAATAAATTATGAAACTAAAGTGATGAGCAAATAAGTAAACTAAATCTAATAAATTATGAAACTAAAGTGATGAGGAAATAAGTAAACTAAATCTAATAAATTATGAAACTAAAGTGATGAGCAAATAAGTAAACTAAATCTAATAAATTACAAAACTAAAGTGATGAGGAAATATGTAAACTAAATCTAATAAATTATGAAACTAAAGTGATGAGGAAATATGTAAACTAAATCTAATAAATTATGAAATTAAAGTGATGAGGAAGGAGTAGATTAAATCGAATAAATTTAAGTCAAAGTCTAATGAGCAGCTAGAATAAAACTAAAAATTACGATTTTTTCTTCAGTCAAATGTTTCATTTTTATAATATAAAAGAAAGGGAAGATAAACAGCTATACATAATTTGAAAACTTGTAATATTGAGTAAAGTAATAGTTATTAAAGAAACAAAGCTGTAGGAAAATTCAACTGAATTTATCAGTTCAGCTATCAATTCCGGTGATTTCTAGGTAAACTTAACAATAGCATTTTTTTTATTTCAAAAATTGAATAACATCAATTTGAACAAATTTGATTAACTTCACCATCTAAATTTATCATCTCATTTCTTTAGTTTTTTGCACGACATTTGCCCATCACCATCAAATACTATTCTGCTCTGTGAGGGTATATCGGTGGGGCTGTCACTGAAGGAGAACTTCTTCGAAGATCTCTTTTTCTTTTGGCCCCTTGTGTTCTTGATGCATTTTGGAAGATTTTTAGGGATGGTTTCCCAGTCTGAATCACTATCAACGACCTCTTCAATGGTCACAGATGAATCATTATTATCATTGGCTGTAGGCTGTGAGATATAGCTGTGAGAAGGGGATTTGATCACAGGAATAGGTGAAAGAAAGTCTCTTGCCATATGTATTGGAGACCTTAGGATTTCCATAGATGAATTTTCTGAATCAAGATTTTCAATCATTAGTTCAGAAGATTCTTGTTGCTCATCATTTTGCACAGGTGAAACGGGTTCCTGTACCTCTTCATCTGTTATTCTTGCAAGGAGCATTCGAACTCTGCTGTCGTCTTCTGGAATCAAATCATTCTCCACACTGGTGTAACTGGATCGCTTTCTTACACAATTGCAACCTTTTGAAGTAATTTCTGTAAAAATAAATAATTTAGTAATAAAAATAAGAGTAATGGGTTTAATAATTTAAATTTAATAATATATATCTCAAATGAATATTAAATATTACCAATGTCTTTGTGTGGACAATCGACTGGTTTCTTGTGGTGCACTGGAATCGGTTCTGTCATAACTTCGATAGATTGCGATGGTAAAGTCTCGTCAATAGCCACTCGTTCCATAGTATTTTGATTGCCATGATTATGGTCAGTGGTGGTGCTTGGTCCTGCTTCACCAACTGGAATGACTGGAATCGAACCTATAAAGATTTTAAATACAAATAAAATAAACCATAGTAAATAATAATTAAAATATATGATGTCTTCGGAATATTCAAACTTACCAGTTGAATGAGTTGCAGGATTCATTAAATTAGGCAGATTTATCTCAAGAAACTCGCGCAAATCAAAGTCTTCGGACAAATCAGGTGGTCTGCAGGGTTCAATAAATGGGAACTTTTCTCTCGGACTGATGATAGCATCTTTAGACAAGTCAAGAAAAGGACTAGATCCCAGTAGGTATACATCCCACCTGTCCGACGAGAGCGCTGCATAATTAGGATAAGCATTGGAGAAAACTATGACAGGCATGATGGGAAATCTCTTCACTCTGCCAGCATACTTTCCTGACATCAAAAATCCTAAGAGAGAAAAGTACCATTTCATGAATGAAAGAGGAAAAGTAATTTTAATTATTTAAAATTAACTACCTCAAAATACACTTACCATTCTTCAAGCTCTCCAGAGTAGAATAATCAAAATTACTGATCGAAGAGCGCGATACATCTATACAAAATCCACGAGATTCATCTCCTACAAAGAATGCAGCATCACGACTAGACATTGAACCTTCGATTATGGTGAAGCCGTAGAGAGTTGACAAATATTGGGCAAGATAGCTTTTGCCCTTGTTACCTTCCAAATCAGTGACCCACATGATCTTCCTATCAGATTGCTTCATTATCATTGTCAAACACTGATATTGCCATAGGTACAGTTTTTTCCCCTTCCAATTCTCAAAAAGAGAACTATTTTTCTCCATATTCTTAATCATGACAGTCACTTTGTCAAAACAACTGTGGCGCTCAAAGTAATCTTTGCTTACTTTGACTTGCGCAGCAGTTTTTGGATGCAAGAGTCCCCGAAGCAGCAACGGAACTGTCATGTTTCGTATTCCATCTGCAAACATTTTTAAAGTGAATTATTGTTATAGGGAAAAATTACACATTACTCATTGTCCAACAAAAGAATGTACGGAATCTTATAGACAATGAAACAAATCTGACTTAGAATGACAGTCGCAAAAGATTCACTAAATAATTAATAAAGCTAAAGTGATGAGGAAAGAGTAGACTAAATCAAATAAATGACAAAGCTAAAGTGATGAGGAAAGAGTAGACTAAATCGAATAAATGACGAAGCTAAAGTGATGAGGAAAGAGTAGACTAAATCGAATAAATGACGAAGCTAAAGTGATGAGGAAAGAGTAGACTAAATCAGATAAATGACGAAGCTAAAGTGATGAGGAAAGAGTAGACTAAATCAGATAAATGACGAAGCTAAAGTGATGAGGAAAGAGTAGACTAAATCAGATAAATGACGAAGCTAAAGTGATGAGGAAAGAGTAGACTAAATCAGATAAATGACTAAGCTAAAGTGATGAGGAAAGAGTAAACTAAATTGAATAAATAACCAAATTAAGCGAAGGAAAATTATACAAGAAATATTATTAATAAAACCGTAACTTACCAGAACAGCTTCCAGCTTCTTCTTTTGCGAAGTCTCCAATCGTGAAAAAAGTTCCACCCTTAGTACAATATCTATAATTGACCAAAGATGAACCTGAAGCAGCTTCCCAGTGAGCTGCACAAAGCACTTTTCTACAATGACTAAGACGATAACTTCTTTCATACTCGATATACCCTTGAATGTGATGAACATTATTCTCACTGACCTCCTTTCCGATTACAGCTCTACGAATTTTAAATATAGGATTCATGAGATATTGCTTATAATCGGTAGTCACATCGTAATTATGAAGGGTGAGCACCCATCTTGAGCGCTGCACTACTGATGTTGTTGCCATTATTTATGGTTCATACACTGACAATTCACTAATTCGAAATATTCTCGTCAGTTTTTTAAACAAGTGAAGGCAGATTTGCAAATACACCAGAATTCAATAATGAGAAATATTTTTTAATGAATGCTGAATGATTAGTTGTAGTTAATTCCCAAGTAACAAAATATGGTTTTAAAATTACTTTTTCGAAAAAGGTATTATTCAGATAACTAGTCATTAAGTATACAAATCATAGAATTGTAAATTATTTCATATCTAATTCCTATATCAATTATTATTCTAATTTGAACAATTTCTTAATCACTCGAGAGCTATTATCATTATTCCATTGCCACAAATACTACTTTTCTTCTTCGCAACTGGAAAATATATTTGCATATTAATGATATACTATTTTCGAATGATGAAATGCTTATTACTTTAGGAAATTCAAGAAACGGCACAGAAAACAGTTCTAACAGAAAAACTCACTATTACAATTTAAATGGTCAAATTTATGAATACAAAAATAATATTTAATTATCATAATTCTGATTGTATTTAGCTATTCAATAAGGATTCATTAATTTAAATACTTGCAATGCTAATCGCTTCCAAGAATTCCATTTATTTAAACTATTATAAATGGATCAACTATAATACACTCAAGAGCTACTTAAATCGATCAAACTGAGTATTTGGAAATATGATATATACACTAATTTCATAATCTAAGTTATCTAATAATATAAAGTATATTGTATGGTTCATAGGGAAAGTATAAACAAAATATAAGTGGCAACACCATGTCAATTACGATGGCAACACTAATGCCCAAAATAACACCTTTTTCAGGCTAAAGTGTGGCTGGGCTTGGGGTTGGGTTCGCTGTAATACTAATATAGCCGGAAAAACGAAAACCTTCTATATCTTTTTTGATGTTTTTTATTTGTCGCTCTAAGGGGCACAACTCTGTAGCATTTTTAATAACAAATCGTTTGATCCAGACAGATCTTCATATAAATGTCTCCATAAAAAGAAAATGAGATATTCACAAATTGGCCGTTTTACTTTCAGTAATTTCAATGGCTAAAGAGTGTGGCTGGCTGAGTTGCCAATAACCACTATATTTCATTATGAAGTAAATTCGTACAATAAAGCTATGCAGTGAACAAAAGATTGTCTTGTAGTTAAGGTGCTTCATCGTGCATCTTCTATCGTATGCGAGTACCTTACAAGTATATGTATAATTTAAAATGTAGTAGACATTAGTTATTTGTGGTGATTATTTTTAGTCTGTTATTAGTTATTCATACATTGTTATACATAATGTATGAAGACCAAGGTATATAGGGTCACGCAGGTAAATTACGGCCCACTCACTAACTGTGGCCTCTAACAACTGAAATATCATATCTTCAAAACACACGTCAAAACTTAAATTAATGAGTTATAGAATGCACCGAGCTTCTTTTGATAGTTTTGCAAGATTTAAATGTAATTTCGATTCAGAATATTTTAGAGACTCTCATAGAGGGCCGCAATTAAAAATTGAAGGGCCGCAATTTACCTGCGTGACCCTAGAGAGGGTGCAAGTAGTTGTTCAATTTATATAGGTATTAGATTCCCAATCCTATTCAACTGTTTTTGTTGAACCTTGCTTCTTAAGAGTAATAAATGTTTTGCAAATTTATATTCGATCATATGACTAACCTAGCGTTCTTTTAAGCCCCGAACTATTTTAATTTGGATTATGGATTGTCTTTTTTCATATTTACGCTAGGGTAGCGCTAGGATTATGTTCTTCAACTACGAGGTCTTAGATTTATGTGTTAGGTAGGCTCGTAGGCTTCATTTACTATCACCTCTTCATTTTCCTCTTCCATCCGTTAGTGCAGCCACCGTTGCTTGTGTCCCGTTTTGTCACATTCCTTGGTAAGTGACTGCATTCACAGAGTAGCTTTTCTGCATCCATGAGCATTGTCACTACTGACTAATGGTCATCGACTTGGTTTATGGAGTCACTTTCCTTTTTGACTGCTTCTTGAGGTATCTTGTACTTAATTTCAGCGTCAGCGATATGGCCTTTGATTCCACAGCAGACTTTAAACCCCTCTACTATCTTATTTTTAATATATTTATAATTTATCTTCTTATTGAACATAAAAAATAAGCCTTCATTTTTCTTTTCCATCTATGAGTGCAGTCACCGGTGCTTGTGTGCTTTTTTTCTCATTCCTAAATTATGTGATTTATATGATTGCATTAATAATAATAAATTACCTTTTTTGCATTCATAAGCATTGTTAGAAGACTTTGTTCATGGAGCCAATTTTCTTATGCACTGCTTATTTCAGCTCCTTGTTATTGAATTACATTTTACGTCTACGATATGTCCTTTTGTTTGATATATAAAATTACTATTCTATATAATGAATTCTGGGTTAGTATAGACCTTACAATAGACAATAATTAGTGTCGTATTATTATCATCATAAAGACGGTAGGAAGAAACTATTGGATATTTCCCATTTAACGACCCCCACCAAATTTATTTAAAATTAATTTTTATATGCATTTTGTCCATAAAATCCGAAAATCATAACCGTATTTTGTAAAAACTAACACTTTTTGAGATATGAGGGTTTAAAGTTATTTATTTCCTATGTATTACTTAAGGATTGAGAGTTTTGAAAAAAACTCGTGTTTTCATTGAAATTATTTAAAGATTAGATATTTTAACAAGAAACGGTAATGTAGTTTGTTTTATCCGCTAGTTGGTTGTACTGCACACCTCATGATTGATCAATGACCTGGCAGGGGGCTTTGGGGTGGCATTCCCCCCTAAATACCTATATCTAATATTTCCAGTTCCCATGATATTTTCCATTTATTACTTCACTTCAATACTGATACATATATAATGGGGGGCGTGCCGCCCCCCATACCCCCCAGCCAGGTTTTTAATCAATCATGGAGTGTGCAGTACAACAAACTAGCGGATACAACAAACTACATTACGGATATCTTTGTCCAAAATGGGCCAAAAAGCGTTAAAACTAGTTTTTTTAAAGTTCTCAATCCTTTAGTAATACATAGGAAATAAGTAACTCCAAACCCTTATGATTTTCGGGTTCTATAGACAAAAGTACATATTAAGAAAAAATTAATTTAAATTAAATTTGGTGGAGGTCATCAAATAGGAAAGATCCAAATATTTTCTCAGTTTAATTATAAGCTTGATCTAGTCTATCATTCCATCAGTCTGATATTAAATAAAATTTACAGTATAGTGTGTGTCGACATAAAATTAATTAGAATCTATAAAGGTCTGCTTTGTTCATATTATATGTATAATGTATATGCCCACTTTTCGAGTACTAGGAGTGTTCGGTAATTATACAGTTACTGCAACCATGATGTCCGACATTAGGGTTATTTAGATTTGTATTGTTTAATAAAATGCAGGTAGGTACTAATATTATTCGTCTAACATTAAATATTCTCGCTAAAGTAGTACTAATCTAGTATATACTGATGACGTAAAAATATTTAGTTTTTCACATAAATTTATTATTGATTCAGTTCTTCAATTCCAGAATCCTAGCAACAAAAATATTGTGAAGCGAGTGTCTTAACGAGACTTTGCCATCGCAGACCAACTGATTCGTCCGAAGACTTTGATTTGCGCGAGTTTCTTGAGATAAATCTGCCTAATTTAATGAATCCTGCAACTCATTCAACTGGTAAGTTTGAATATTCCGAAGACATCATATATTTTAATTATTATTTACTATGGTTTATTTTATTTGTATTTAAAATCTTTATAGGTTCGATTCCAGTCATTCCAGTTGGTGAAGCAGGACCAAGCACCACCACTGACCATAATCATGGCAATCAAAATACTATGGAACGAGTGGCTATTGACGAGACTTTACCATCGCAATCTATCGAAGTTATGACAGAACCGATTCCAGTGCACCACAAGAAACCAGTCGATTGTCCACACAAAGACAGTGGTAAACTTGGACAAGAAAGCGAAGTGAATGATTCTAAAGAGAGAGATGCGGTTAAGACTTGTGAAAGGGTTGGGGTACTTTCGATTCCTGAATGTGACGTGGTTCAAATTGACCCTCAAACCCTGTCCATTGCAGACTTATCACAAAATTTACCTGTTCCGAATTCTTCAAAAGAGACCCTTCTCGTTAAAGAATCGTCAAATGGTGACCAGGATGAGAATTTACTCGCAGTCGCGAGAGAGATCACTCCAAAAAATATCCAAAGAGAAGATATGAAGGATATTTTGCAGGTAATTAATTACCACAACACCTAAACATACAAACTTTCATTGAATTATATATAGATTTGATATTTTATGAAATTATAGTGCAATCTCTCATTCAAATAGGATTCATTCATTCATTTATTCATTCTCAGTAGTGAAACATTATTTTTTCAATCTTTTTGAACAGATCAAAGAGGTACACCGTCGATTAGAGGAAGAAAATGTTGATGTGCGCTTTCTAGAAGATCTTCTCGTCATGGACTTCGATTCTTCAACTAACCGATATTCACTCCCGACTAGAATTAGTTACAATAAACTAGTACAAGAGTTTGCTGCCGATGTGAAAGCAGCTGAATTGGTTTTTAAAACCAAAATTTCATTAGCAAAGGAATTCTTCATGGCTAATATGATGGACTGTAAGAAGATGGATATGGTTTTGGGAGAACCTGATGAAGAAAGATCTGTACTCCCAAACAACGCAAATGATTCTATAATGCGTCAGAAAGATGGAACTAAGAGAGTCACATGTTTGATTAAATCATGTGGAGTACAAACTTATAGGTTGCGAAGACACATGAAAACTATGCATCCTGGCATCACTCAAAGGGATGTTGACTACATAGTAAAGATGTCCATCGCTATAACATCTAATTCTGATATAACTGTTGATAAATCGGATTTGTCTGACAAGGTTGAATACAAGAATAAAGGAGATGGTAAAACTAACCTTGTTTCACGACGTCACAACTGGAAGCTGTGTGTTCTTTGCAAAACACTGCAATCGAATATGACCACCCACTTAAAAGTAACGCATAAGATTGAAAAAGATAGAAATATATCTGCTTATAACTCTTACATTAAAGATTCGGAAGTTGTTCCCAAATGTTATTTAAAGAAGTGTAATGGTAGAATGATTCTCTTAGAAGGCGAAGAACTGGAAACTGCGAAGAAAGAGAAAGGCGATGTCGTGGCTGAGCAGCAAACCACTGTTGAAAGCTTGAGAATACTCCGTGAGGAACGCGAACAAGCTTTTGTGAAGAAGAATGCTGCAAAAAATGATCTCGAAAGAGAAATTTTCGATCACCGATGGAGAGCTGCAGACGTCAAATACAAAACTGTCCGTTACCAAGACACCAGACCGTATTCTGAGAAGATGATTTCTTGGAAGAATTCATTTTTGAAACACCTTGAAGACCGTCAGTATGCGAATCCCCGTAGACTTTGTAACACAACATTCGATATTCTTCTAAGCTACGAGGAGAAAACTGGATCAAAACTGGAGAGTAAAGATTTATTCGATGCAAGGAAAATAAGAGAAATTCTCACAAACTTCAAAGGTGTATCGAATATTACCGCCACCAGCAAATTGAAGTATCTAAGTACCTTCAATGTTTTCATAAAGTTCATATTTCTTGATGTGGACAGTCCTGAATCCCATGAGAAGATGTCTTGTGATGAGATGGTTTCTCGTAATTTCCGTTTAAAACAAACTCAACAGGAAATTACCACTTTCAGCAACGTCCTATCTAAAAGTAAGGGAGCTGACCTCATAATAACGAAAGAAAAAGCTAAAGGAAAACTCGTGAAGAGAGAAGAGATGGACGATCTTCTTGGAAAACTTACAGAGGATCTATCTGAAATCTACAGGCGAGTCATCACTCTTGAAATTCAAATTGTCACACTTGAAGAAAAAATGAGGGTAAGAGACTGTCTGATTGCAGTTGCCACCATTAGATTATCACGTCGGTCCAAAGAAATTATATGCTTAAAATTGGACGAAGTTGATAAAGCAGAGATAAAGAAAGTTGATGAAACAAATTATCATATGATAAGTGTTCACGAACACAATAACACAAAGAAAGGAGTACCTGCAACAATTGCCTACACTGAAAAGGAATTCAAAATTCTCAAATATTACATCGCGCACATTAGGGAATCGTTACTGAATGATGTCAGCACTCCTTATGTTTTTACACATGAGATAACTTCTTCTAGATCTAAGCCTGAGCTCTCTTATGTGAGTCTTTTTAATATTTTAAGAAGATTCAAGACCCAGTCTGGAAAGAGCATAAGCTCCAGATCAATCAGAAGCTCTACAGTGACAGATTCGATGAAAAAGTTAACTACAGAAGCAGGATTGCGGGATTTGGCTTCTTCTATGGGCCATACCAGAGAGGTGCAACTGAAACACTATAACTACGAAGAAACTTGCGAGGCAAGTTTGAGAGTGTTGTGTGACCGGTCATCACAAAGCTATAAAGAATCTCAGCCATCAACTTCTGTAGGTATAAATCACCAAACTAGTGCTATGAACAGGCCCTGTATCGCTGAATCTTCTGATATCACACTCTCTGATATATTCTCAGATTTCGAATCTTTAGCTAATGAAGCCTCATCTTCTACCGTTCACGATCAATCAACAGAAATTTCTTTATCCCAAGAAAAGTTGAGAACCTCAACACCAAACAAGAGGAATAGGGATGGCAGTCCTCCTCATGAAAATGATGAAACTCTACTTAATCTTAGAAATAAGAAAATTAAGCAAACGATGAATACAAAGGAATTGACTGAAGCTCTCAAATTTGCAATGGAAAGTGTCAACGGCTCCAAAGAGCTTTTCATAACATGTAAAGGTAACATCACTATCAAACCTATCAAACATCTATTGTCATCAGAGTTGCTCTCTAATTTTCCTTTAAAGGAAATAAAGAAGTCTTTATCAAAATTGCTAATATAAATATATTTCTATATAACTTTTTGATTGTAATTTATATATATTAGGTATGCGTTATCTATGTGAGTGGCGGTTTGCCTTTTTTCAATTCTTTGTAATATTTGTTTTTGTTTCTGTGAATTATCATATTACACAATATATGAAGAAATCCTATTTTTTGTTTACCCACCCATTTCTGTAAAAGTTTGAAAAATGTATTCAGCCTGTCTTTACAAAATCTCCATAAAATATGAGTTCATCTCACAAAATATATTAGCTTAGTTAATTACTCAATTTAATGTAACCGAGTGAAGTTTAGCAATTGCACTATATTTTAGCGCCAGTCAGAAAATATAGACTGTTTAGGTAGAAAGAGTCAAGATATGGGAAATTCTTACGATTAGAGCGTCCGGGTCATTTAATGACATTATTTCCAATGAAATAGAATATTATCAGAGTCTTTGAACTTCAGTGAGTAAAAGGGAGAATCGCTGGACTAAAATTTAAGAGTACGGCTAATTTATATGGCGTTTTACCAAGTACGGGTACTGGAAACTAAATACTTTAGTTTAGCAGTTCATGCTATTCAAGGTTACGGAGTGAAGTTTAGCCAGAAACCTTTTCTGATTTAGTCTGGCATATTCATGAATTTTGTTCAATAGAATTTACCTGTAACTTTATCTTGGTTAGCCTAGTTGGCGTCATACAGCTGATTTATCCGGACTTATCCTCATAACATAAATGATTCCAGTTTCTATATGGTGGCTTAGCTAGCCAATGTTAGTTTCGGATTAGTGTTTGTGAAGTGAATTTATGCCTTTGGAATTTTAGATGTGTGACTGGTTTCACTTTGATAGTTAAAAAAAAAATTTTATACCCATTGAGGTTATTGCATTTACATCAATTAATTCTGAAAATAAGTATTTTTCATGCTGGTAACCCATGTTTGAAATCCTGGCATAGCTTGCCAATAAAAGATTGAGTTTCCAGCTGACTATTTTGCAGTTTAGTGACTGTGCAGTGAATTAGTTTGTTTAAAATAGGTTTTATAGAGAAATCGTTCAAAGTTTTGAATTTTGGTATAGCTTGCCAAGTTTGCAACTGATTATTGGTTATTTAGATAAACACTTGTGTAGTGAACACTTGCACAGTTTAGGCTTTCAGTTCACTTGTGATTGTGAGTAGGAAGTTTGAGTCTGAGGATGGAAGACAGCACAGGCAGTGATGGTCTTCCTGTGACCCTAAGGACCTCCTTTGGTAGAAATATTGCGAGGCCTGCCCATTTAGCAATTGATGACCTCTTTGAGTTGGGGAGTAAGTTGGAGGCACTTTTGAGCGTTGATGCCAAAGAGATATCTGACGCTGATATTAGAACCATGCAATCTATGCGTAGACAACACCTCAGGGAAGCCAATGAGTTATGTGACAGACTTCAGAAAGTTGGCTCCAAGCAAGAATCTGATGAAATACATTCACACAAGGTACTCATGCAATGCGAATGTTTTAGGAAAATCAGCAAGATTAATAGAGTAAGGGAAGTCATGAATGAGGACTTACTCTCTAATACCACCCCTGACAACATGTCTCTTTTCTCTGAGAGTGCAGGAATTGGAAATAAACTGCGCGGATACACCTCATTTGTGATGGCGGTGACTGAGACGGAGCAGGTTTCATCGTCTGAGGCAGTGCCCTATTTGACCCGTGGAGCTGAAGCGTGTGGGAAGATTGTGTGTTCTCTTCCATCAACCTGGGGCAATACGGGCAACCTAGCTGTTGCAGTATCTGAGCCTTCTCGTGGGATGGTGAACTGGAGTACGCTCTTTCCGAGGGTAACCCACAGCGTTTCTTCCCGGGACGTCCCTCTCCAAGGTGCCCCTCTCCAGAGTGCCCCTCTCCGAAGTGCCCCTCTCCAAAGTGCCCCTCTCCACAGTGCCCCTCTCCACAGTGCCCCTCTCCACAGTGCCCCTCTCCACAGTGCCCCTCTCCACAGTGCCCCTCTCCACAGTGCCCCTCTCCACAGTGCCCCTCTCCACAGTGCCCCTCTCCACAGTGCCCCCCTCCACAGTGCCCCTCTCCACAGTGCCCCTCTCCACAGTGCCCCTCTCCACAGTGCCCCTCTCCACAGTGCCCCTCTCCACAGTGCCCCTCTCCACAGTGCCCCTCTTCACAGTGCCCCTCTTCACAGTGCCCCTCTTCACAGTGCTCCTCTCAACAGTGCCCCTCTCAACAGTGCTCCTCTTCACGGTGCCCCTCTTCACAGTGCCCCTCTTCACAGTGCCCCTCTTCACAGTGCCCTTCTCAACAGTGCCCCTCTTCACAGTGCCCTTCTCAACAGTGCCCCTCTCAACAGTGCCCCTCTTCACGGTGCCCCCTTCCACAGAGCCCGCCCTCGACAGTTTAGCGAAGCTATGGTAGGGAGTGGAATGGTACAGTTGGGCCAGCCAGATGTAGCTGCTAACTATTTGCTTAAACAGCAGCTCTTCCATATCCTCAAATCGCCATATTCGGGAAGTGCAGACAACTATAAAACTTGGAGCAGTTTGTTGAAGACCCGTATGCAGGATGTGGTTATTTCCCCCTTTGAGAAGCTCCAGATTATGATGTGCCACACATCGGGGGCTCCACACAGCATCATTCAAGATTATGTCGAGGCTTCCTCATATGATATCAGCGATGCGACTGTCGATTTGGTGTGGAATATATTGAATGAGCGTTATGGGTCAGCAATTCTAAGTTCTCGCTACATAGATAGGAGAGTTGAGGATCTTGCCCCTCTGCGAGATTCAGAGCAGAGGGAAGAACTCGGCAGATTGATTGATCTCTGTAGATTGATCCATCTCAAAGTGCAGCACTATCCAGAGCTTGCCAAATATAATGAGTCTGAGAGTATGCAGAGATTATGGATGAAGTTGCCTGAAAAACTCAGACTCAGGTGGTGCTCTTATGGAATAAAATCGAAGATTAACAATGGTGGGAGAAACCCCTCTCTTGGAGTTTTGTCGGGTTTCTTCAGGAGGTATACTCAGAGATCAGTGATGACTTCTTTGGTGAAACCATTGTGGATCATAAGATTAGGAGATCCGTTAAAGTGCTGCATTCACAAGTAGCAGAGAGCATGCAGGAGTTTTCCCGGTCTTCTGTTTCCGGTCGCGAGCTTGAAGATCATGTCCCGCGGCCTTCTTTTGAATTCCCTTTATGCCCTTTACACGAATCTGGAAAGCATAAACTTTCATCATGTAGAAAGTTTATTAGCATGTCATCTCAAGAAAGGAAAAATCTCATTTGGAGTCATGGATTGTGCTTCAGGTGTCTTGGTGATCACGTCGCCAGGAACTGTCCCTCCCACAACAAGTGCGATGAGTGGGCAACAATCATCTGACCATTCTACATGATAACAACTCAAACAAGAGAAACAAATCTAGGCAATTGAAAGCCCTCTGCTCACAGGTGCGTCGTGTTGCTGACAAAATATGCTCGAAGACTGTGTTAGTATACATCAAGCACCCGACCTCCGACAAAATTGTAACCGGAGACGCCATTCTAGATGAGCAGAGTAGCACCTCATTTATTGATCCTAGTGTGCTTGATCTTTTGGATTTGCAAGGAATTCCTCAAACCTACTCATTGAGAACTTTGAGTGGATTGGAGACTGATGTGCCGGGAGTAAGTATCGACGAGCTTCATGTCTGTGGTATACATCGGAGCGTGTGGTACAAGATTCCGAGGGTCTTCACGAATCCTTCATTCCGGACTCGAGAGATGAAGTTGCGACATCAGACATCGTTGGAATGCACCCACATCTCGTACAGTTCAAAGGCAAATTTCCGGATTGTGCAAGGGCTGCGCCAGTTCTCCTATTGATCGGAGCGGACTCCGGGGAGATAATGAGAACCAGGTGCTATGGTACGCATCCTCCTTTTGTTCATGAAACTCCTTTGGGTTGGGCACTTGTGGGTTCAGCCTCTGTGAGCGACTCTTCGAACTCAAGCATGAAGGTACTACGTACGAAGATTTGTAGCCCGCAAGCTGATGTATTCAAGGAATATGGTGACGATGAGAATGTGGATCTGTCTCAGGATGAGAAGTTGTTCATGGAGACCATGAGAGAACACGTCAGGGTAGTTGATGGTCATCTGGTCATGCCACTTCCATTTAGGCGTGCCAACATCACTATGCCCGACAACAGAATACCAGTGTTTCACCGGACTAAATTGGCTTTGGAGCGGCTGAAGAGATCCCCGGAGAAGCTTGATCAGTGCTTGAATAGCATGAAGCAAAATCTGGAGAAGCAGCATATTGAACGCATTCCTGATTCCAAAGTCATTCCAAGGGAATGTGGAAAGGCCTGGTATCTTCCCCTTTTTCCGGTAACACAGGCTAAGAAGAAAAAAAAACAAGATTGGTCTTCGACGCCGCTGCCTGCTTCAAGGGGACTTGTTTGAACAAGGAGCTCATGACTGGCCCGCACATGACGAACCAGTTGAGAGCAGTGCTACAACGATTTAGAAGGGGGTTGATAGGCCTCACTTGTGATGTGGAGCACATGTTTTATAATTTTACCTGGACGAAAGCATGAAGGACTATTTAAGATTTTTTTGGTTCGATAGTAATGACCCTGATAAAATTTTGGTCCCCTACCGTGCGCGAGTGCACATATTCTGCGCGAGCTCCTCGCCTGCACTTGCATCTTTTGGGTTGCGGTACGCAGCATTGAATTCTTCATTACCCGACGTCGAGAAGGCTGTTGAGTTCGTTCTGCATTCTTTCTACGGTGATGACGGAGTGACCAGTGTAGATGCAGTTGAGGATGGAGTAAAGTTGTTGATGTCGACTAAGAGGTTGTTGACTGAGTTCGGGATCAATGTCCATAAGTTCTCTGCATCTGACAGCAGAGTACTACGCTCTTTTTCACCTGACGACGTGGCCAATAATCGGAAGCAAATGGATTTTGACGATTCTCTACCTCAGAGAACCCTCGGTGTCGTGTGGGACTTAGCATCTGATTCTTTCGTTGCAATAGCAGATGTTCCTGAAGCGCCATTCACTCGAAGGGGAGTTCTCTCTGTTGTGAATTCTTATTTCGACCCTATCGGTGTGGCAGCCCCGGTGATCTTGACTGGACGTTTAATTCAGAGGAGGGCCTTTCTCTCCATGGATGTTGCTGGTGGATGTTCACGTAGAGTCGACTATGACTGTCCCCTTCCTTCTGCGTATCTTCCGCTGTGGAATGATTGGAGATTGTCACTCAAGCAAGCTCACCTTCTTTCTATTCCTAGGTGCTTTGTATCTGCAGATTTTGGCGAAGTAGTTCAGAGAACTCTACATGTATTTACGGATGCCTCAATAGAAGCCATAGGTGCGGTTATATACTTGGTTTCGTTCAATATTCTGCGAGAAACTAAGGTGGCTTTCGTGACCTCCATGTCTCGAGTTGCACCCCGAGCTGCAACGTCGGTCCCATGCCTGGAACTGTGCGCCGCTCTTCAGGGATCGATCTTAGCTTGCGACGTCATCAGGGAGAAGAACTTCGAATTGGAGAGCGTGACTTATCACACAGACAGTAAAGTTGTTCTTGGGTATCTGAATAACTCTACCAGACGATTTTTTCGATACGTAACTCTCAGAGTGGAATCCATCCACAAGGTTGCCCCGGCAGCTCTATGGCAATATGTTCCCAGTGAAGACAATCCCGCGGATATTGCCACCCGACCTTCAGACCCATTGTCGTTGTCTAGGAGTCGCTGGTTTGTGGGTCCAGAGTTCATAAAGTGCTCCGAGCCACGAAGCTTTGAATGTGGAGTCTTCTCGGAAATGGAGCTGCCCGAGGAGGTGAAGGAGAAGGTATCGCTGCGAACGGTCGCGTTGGCTAGTGAAAGATCGCCTTTGACGGACGCTGCAGAAAGAACTAGCAGTTGGCTATTCTTGGTGAAAGTGACCAACCTTATAATGAGCTTCATTGAGAGATGTTTTAGGAATATTGATAGGAATCCGATATCCATTGAAATTAACCCAATTGACCGTTTATTGATTGTTGCGCAAAGAGAGAGTTATCCGGAAGCCTTTGATTTACTAGTAAACGGCTCTTTTATACCTGATAATCATTGCATTGGTAATCTGTCTCCCTTTCTTGATTCCATAGGTCTCATCAGAGTGGGTGGACGACTTAAGAACGCCACTCCCTTCGATGTCGCACATCCCGTGTTCGTTCCTGCCAAACACCCCATAAGCTCTCTTTTGATAAGGCACCTACACCACTCCATTGGCCATCAAGGGCGCCACGTGACCCATGGGTGCATACGTGAGAAGGGGTATCACCTTGAAAATGGACGTAGGATCTTAAGAGAGCTGTTGAAGGATTGTGTGACTTGCAGACGTTTGAGAGGTAAACCATGCGAGCAATTGATGGCTGATCTGCCATGTGATCGGTTGGAAAGGACTCCCCCATTCACCAACGTGGGTTTGGACGTCTTTGGTCCTCTACTAGTACACGACGGAGTAAATACCCGCAGACGGAGCGCAACCAAGAAGATGTATGTGTTGCTGCTTACGTGCCTCGTTACTAGAGGCGTTCACTTAGAACCGTTGTCGTCCATGGACACCCCTTCATTTGTTAACGGCCTCAGAAGGTTCTTTGCATTGCGTGGCACCTGCAAGAGAATACGAAGTGACCATGGAAGTAATTTCATAGGAGCTATTAATCAGGCTCAGACTCATGTGGACTTTGGCGTGGTCCGTTCAGTTGCGGCTTCTCATCAGTGTGAGTGGTTACTGAATCCTCCCGCCTCCTGTCAATTTGGAGGCGCTTGGGAGCGTAAAATTGGCTCAGTAAAGTGACTCTTTTCTCTGATAGTAAATCATCACAGTGACTCTTTTCTCTGATAGTACCTACATCATCACAGTGTCTCTTTTCTCTGATAGTACATCATCACAGTGACTCTTTTCTCTGATAGTATATCATCACAGTGACTCTTTTCTCTAGTAGTACATCATCACAGTCACTCTTTTCTCTGTTAGTACATCATCACAGTCACTCTTTTCACTGATAGTGCACCATCACAGTGACTCTTTTTAATGTACGCGTTTGGAAAAAATTGGTTGCAATATCTAGGTATCACAAAATAATAATAGGCAATGCACTTCAATTGGTCAATATAGCTCATATACATGATTGTAATTCAGAATATATAAAATATCATCTTCACATAAAATTATACAATGTCTTGGTTTCGATTTTATTGTTCTTCTGACTGACTCTTCAAACTCTAGATTTTAGTGTGTGACAACACTAAAATCGAACAGTTTTTATCCAGTTCCATAGTGCGTACGGTGCTGTAAATAAATTTCTAGATGGGAAAAAGATTCAATTTTACAGAGATAATAGAACGAATCTTTTAAATCTCTTGAATGCAATTTGCAACATCTAGCAACCATAGCGTCATCGTTGTAAGTTTGACTGTCATTTTATAATAAAAGAAAAAAATGTACTTTTATAAGGTACTTTTTACTTGGAAAGTAACAAGTACTTGTAAAAAGTACTTCAAAGTAATTATTCAAAGTACTTTTTAGAAAGTACTTCAAGTAGTACTTGAAGTACTTACTTGTTACTTAGTATTTTTACTTGGTACTTGGGAAGTACAATCCCGCTCATCTCTGGTTACATTGAAGTATAAATCTGTTATAAATTATGTTTCAATTGTTTTCATACAATGGCTAGTGGTAAAATCTTGGGGATTACCCCATTATCTGAAAACATTTATCCTACTTGGAAGGTACAGGTAAAAATGTATCTACTTAAAGAAGGATTAATGTCAATAGTTGATGGGACAGAGACGGCTCCTGCTGATTCAGCAACTCAGGCTATCCGGGATGCATTTAACACAAGGAAAAATAAGGCGTTAGCTATTCTTGTGTTATCTATATCAACCCACCAATTATTTATAGTTTGTGAACCTGATTATCCAGTGACTGTTTGGAATTCTCTACAAAATGTATTTCTGGCAAATACATGGTCCAATAAATTGCGACTGAAGAAGAGGCTTTTCATCCTCAAGCTCACATGAGAAGACTACCTTCAAGCTCATTTGAAGGAATTCACAGAAATCTTTCAAGAACTTGCTGTTTTGGATGAAGCAGTGAGTAATGAAGATCAAGTCATCTGTTTACTCTCCTCACTACCTACTCAGTTCGATGTGATTGTCACAGCATTGGAAACACAAGCAACTGTACCATCTTGGAATGCAGTCGCTGAAAATCTCAAACGTGAAGCAATAAAGTTAAGTACACTAGATTCAAATAATGTGAACAGAGCATTAAGTGTAGAATCGAACAGAGCTGCTGTTTCAGATTCAGTGAAAAGCAAGCAGACTATTATTGTTACTTTTGCAATAAAGAAGGTCACATGAAGAAGGACTGTTTTAAGCACAAGAATTACATGCAAGCGAAACAGTCCTAGTCTCAGGCTAATATAGTTGAAGTAAGTAATCTTAAAAAGGACAGATCTCTTTATGCTAGTGCTCTCTGTAGCAAAGATATTGGAGATAATTCTTGGATTATAGATTCTGGAGCTACAGCTCATATGAGTGGGGATGACCAAGGCCATCTATAGTGTATCAGGCCGGACCATTCTGACGTTTATAGTTTGAACAGCTGTTGGTCGAAATCATAACAAAGCGCTACGCTTCCTTCAATTTAGATAGGAATAAATAAAATAAAAAACGGTTTCGCTCCCATTTAATTGACTTATTTTAATAGTTACGAGTGAAATTTAAATTTAAATTTTTTACAGTGTATTCATTAGAATTTCTACTATCGAATGGTATATTTTTTACGATAAATTATGATTTTTAATGGTAGAAATCTTCAATTGCAATGTATCTATTAGCGAGTAGCCGAGTACTGATGAAATAGTTCTAGTTAAAGTAGGAGGTAACATCCTAGATTCCTAAGTATTTTGATTCAAGAAAATACAAATATTATACCAGTGTTTTAGTTCAACTTTATTTCTATTATAACAGGAAATGGCTAGGAATACTCTGAATAATTTTCAGATATTATGTAGCTATCATTAATTCAATAGGTATTTAAGTTAGGTAGTCTATAACCATATTAAGCCTTAATTAGTTGAGTACCAAGTCTTAATTCCACAGTTGCAGCTTACTAGTTTTTTGTTCTCAAAATGAATCATCTATCACCCTCAGGTTTTTTTAATCTTTTGATACCATTAATTTTTGGATTCAGAGATTATAAATCAGAAATTTTTTGATGATTTTGGCATTTTGCTAACTTTTTCTAAATTGCAGAGAACAAAATAAAAAATTTGTTCTTGGGATACAGTATATGAATGGAGTTGATGCTAGCAAGGTATATAGAATTTACCTATTATAGTATGATATCTAAATTTATAGGTAAATTAATTTTACTTCATATTTGTAAATAACTCATAAAATTAAAATAGAAATATCATTACAGTATTACTAATAGTAATAGGCTCAAGAGATTATAGATACACACATGAATCATGAAGCATATAAATGTAAATCTTCAAGGAAGTCAAATTTCTTCTTTAAAGTATCTTAAAGGTGGCGATCTGAATCATTTCCTCGCTAAACTGGTGACTTTCATGCCACACATGGAAATATGGATTTTAATTTATCTAATTAGAACCTAAGATTTAATCCTAACTTTCTATAGTTTCTTAATCAGTTCAGTGGTACCTAACTAAGGTCAAGCAGGTAAATTGCATCACACTAACTAACTGCGGCCTCTAACAAGTTAACAGCAAAAACATCATGGCTTCATAACACACATTAAAAACATAAAGTAATAAATTATAGCACGCATTGTGCTTAATTTGGTAGGTATGCAACATTTTAATGTAATCAGAGATGGGCGAAAAGTACATCGAAAGTACTTAAGTACCAAGTACAAGTACTCGTAAATGTACTCAAATAAAAAAGTATTTTCAAAGTACAAGTACCAAGTACTTTTTAGAGTACTTTAAAGTACCAAGTACATTTACTATACAATTTAAAAAAATGTAATTTAGGTTCAGAATGTATTAGACTCTATTGAGAGGGCCATAATTAAAAATTAAAGGGCCGCAATTTACCTGCGTGACCCGAGCTTAGGGACTCTGCAAGTCTACAAAAATCAGTATCTGAGAAATGTAGAATGTTTTGAAAACTCTTTATTTTATTCATAGTCAATTACTAGTAAATACTAAATCTAGGAATTTATAACAAAATGTTCTGAACTTATTGCCTTATAAAACAATACATTAACATTTACTAAATATTAGGTAGGTACTATCAAAGAAAAGTGTAACCACTTTATGTTAATTTCTCTCTACTAACTGGTTTCTAATTTCCTATTACTTTTTAATTTTACAAATTTGTTATTGTATACCCAGACCAAGAAATGGGTAATGTTCAAGAAATGTCTCATATTAATTAAATAATTATGATATTCAGATTAATTAGGTAATGGGAACATATTAATTAATTTCTAATATCTAAATCAAAACTCAGATTTGTGTTGGAGAATCTATGAAGAATGTTCCTTTGTAAAATCCATGTTTTAGAGCTTTACTGTGGCAGTACTGATAATCTTCATAAACTGTATCCGTCATTGCTAAATCTAGAAATGGCTTTTTTTTCAGTCAAAAAGTGTAATCTATTCATATTAAATTTATTGCATGAGCAGATGTAATTACAATGAGATGTTTCTGAATTCCACTCCACTTGAGGTAAGTTTTATTATCAAGTTTTAATGAAATTTCAATCATACTTAGCTATTATTATTCAGATTGTAGCACAGATTAATTAAATATATTTTCAATTTCATTTCAAACAGGCAATATTGGGTCATTGTTCTCTTCAACTGCAGTATTTATATGAAAACATTCATCTCAAAAATTACAAATTGGTAAGTATTTATTAATTTGTTTTAATTAAAAATAATTGTATTTATTAAGGATAAATGAAATATTGAAATAAATGTCAAAATGAAATTTTATTACATGCTGCTATATAATTTCTTTTACTTTACTTCCATAGACAAAAATACAATTGGCATCATAAGAATTTGATGATCATCTGAGCAGATGCCATCCTGGATTCCATTATATAGCTAGTTAATAAGTAATAATTGTTATTTCAATGTAAGGTTGTTACTTTCATCAATCTCTTTTTAGCCAACAATGATTAGCTAATAAAGATGAATAAATAGCTATCTATTTAAGAAATGCATGAATAATTTTCATGTCTTTTTTAACTTCAGTTGCTACAGTTTATTTAGTTTAAATAAATCAATAAATTAAGATTAAGATACTGCATATAAGAATAATAGATAAGAACAGAACAGACAAGATAACTAGCTATATCAAATATAATTTCACAAGTTTAGCTATTGTTCATTTTGTGTACAAAAGACTAGAAATAAAAATTTGAAATCTCTCCTATGTATTGGAATTATTATTATCAAGAAAATAAATAATATTGAATAATTTTTACACAAATCAATGATTTCAGAAAAGAAATTAATATTATTTTCAATTTCTAATTTTTCTAATATTTTATTTTCATGACAGCTCTACGTTCATCAGGAGTTTTCCTTTTAAGAGTAGGTTCTCTAGAAAAATATCATGGATGGTTTAAAAAATTGAAGGATATGCATCTTTAGTTAATATAGTAAGTTTTCTCTTGCATGAATCATTACTGTTGTCAATCCTCACAGCAGACATCTCTCTTACTATGAATTGTTTGTGAAAATGCTTTATGCAAACGGCAGAAGGATCAAATTGATCACGGTGAATTCTACTCAGCCGTTCTCTTTTCCTCAATTCATTCTTGGGAAAGGGGAAGACGGTGACATGAGGATCTTGAGGATGGTAATTTGATCTGCACTCTGGTACACAACATTTTCGACCCATCTGCAAACAATGTTTACATATTGATAATGATAATGATAATTTTTATTGAATAAGACATTAGTACAATAGAAAAAGAAAAGAAATAACATTTAAAAAAATATTCAAGCCCTTGCGAAGTTCTATACATAGAACTTTTTGGGCAAGTACACAGCTAAATGATTGTAAATTTTATATTAAAACCTAAGCAAAACAAGAGAAATCATAATCAAAATACAAAAATAAATAAAACAGAAAGTATTCACAGTAAAAGAGAAAATTACACAGGGATACATTGACTAATAATATACTCCTTGTATCTCCTCTTGAAGACATCAACGGAACAACTATTTCTGATGTTAATAGGAATGGAGTTCCAACATTTAGGACCAATGAATTTGAGGGATTTCTGACATTGGGTAAGGCGCTGGAATGATGAATAAGCATTAAAAGAAGATCTGGTATCATGGCTATGTTCGGGATAGGCGAGATGACCTGATGAGTTAAGCGTAAACATTTGAATACATAGATTAAACTTATAGATATCTTGAACAGAAAGAATATTAGTTTGTAAGAAAAGTGGTTTAGAAGGTGCAAGATAGTCAGAAGATGTTATTGATCTAATTATTTTTTTCTGAATTATTATAAGAGGATTTATATGAATCTGAGAAGTGCCACCCCATATCAGGACTCCATACAAAAGATAGGGGTAAACAAGTGAATAGTATAAATTAATGAGTAATCTTCTGGGTACTAGACTATTGATTTTATAAAAGATGCCTGCAGTTTTAGATAATTTGGAACATATGTGACAAATATGCTGGGAAAAGGTAAGACGATTATCCAATTTAATACCCAGAAATGTAATACAATCGCTGAAATGGATAGGACTGTCATTGATTTTGAGAGTTAAAGAAGATTGAATTAAATTTCTACGATTTGAGAAAAGCAGAGCAGTAGTCTTTTCGGAATTAAGTGAAAGCCTATTATTAATGGTCCATTCATAAAGTCGAGCAAGATTTACATTTGATTTATCAATAAGAGCAGGGAAATCTACATCGCTACACGATTTAGTGGTGTCGTCAGCAAAAAGAGTAAAATTTGAATCATTTGATATTTCGGTGACATCATTTATATAAATTAGAAAGAGAAGGGGACCCAGGACACTACCCTGAGGCACTCCTGACGACACCACCCCCGTGCTAGAAAACGCAGTACCAATCTTAACACTCTGAGTCCGATTCTGTAAATAACTCCGGAACCATGACAATGTTATGCCTCGGACACCATAGACAGAAAGCTTACGTAAAAGAAGTACATGATCAACAGTATCAAACGCTTTACGAAGGTCAATAGAAATTCCGACTGTATGCCTCCTACAATTTAGTTCATGGTAAATATTTTCAATTAAGTTCAAAATAGCATCAGTGGTGTTCCTTGACCGTCGGAAACCAAATTGATAATCACTTAAAACATCAAATTTATCCAAAAAATCCGAAAGTCGAGTACTAACACACTTCTCGAAAACTTTACTGAGAAGTGGTAAAATAGATATCGGCCTGTAGTTATTTACCTTGGACTCAGAGCCTGACTTAAACACAGGAATAACAACAGCTTTCTTTAAACAATCAGGAAAAATACCACTAGACAAAGATTTGTTAATAATTGCACATAAAGGACCAGACAAACTACTTATAACAATCTTAAATATTCTAGTTGGAACATCATAGAGACCATAAGAGGAGTTCTTGAGACGAGATACAATATTACTAATTTCAACTTCACACACTGGATTGAAGTACATAGAATTAGCAATGTTCACAGAAATGTTATCGATAGGATTAGAAGTAGGGGGAGGAATCTCAGAATTTAATTCAGTAGCAACATTAATAAAGTATCTGTTAAAAGACTCTGCAATATTCAGATCACCGCTCACCTCAATATCGTCGACAGTCAAGGAAGTTATTAATTTAGGGCGTTTTTTATTAGCAATAAGATCACCTATCAATTTCCAGGTAGATTTCATATCATTTTTACAATTCTGAAAGGCATTCGAATGATAGTTTCTTTTCGATCGAGTAATCAAATTGGTGAGCCTATTTCTAAAACTCTTATAAAATGTCTCTGAAATGAGATTCAGTTTAAACCCCTTATAATAGTCAGATTTTAATTTGATGGCCTTCAATATATCTGATGTCAACCATGGCTTGCAGAGTCTTTTTTTAGATACATATTTTATTTTTAAAGGAAAACTCCTACAATATAATCTGTTTACAATTTCAATAAACTTACAAATATCCGTATTAACATCATTATCAAGACAACCCCAATTTATTTCTCTACAGTCCGCCAAAAATCTCCGTTTATTACTTAAAGAGTGGTCACGAAATTCTATTTTAACCAAACATTCATCATCAAGAACAAAACTACTTATCAAGAAAAATACTGGTAAATGGTCAGTGTGCTCAAATAGCATTATGCCAGAATAGACGCTATCATAATTATTGAACCATATATGGTCAATAAGAGATGGACTGCCTACCTGATTGCCACTAGGAAATCTAGTAGGTTTTGTTATATATGGGAGAAAATTCATGGAGTGCATACTAAAAAAAAAAATTTCTTATACCCAAACATGACTCCTCATAACCTATCAAGTTAATATTCAAATCACCTGTAACAATAGTCTCACAGTTACTCAGGAGTGAATCACTCAAAATAAATATCACGTGACTTAGAAAATCATCGAGTGAACCAGTAGGTGGGCGGTAAATAGCAACAACAAAAATAGATCTCCTCCCATGAACAAGACTGACCGTACATGACTCAATATGTTCATTTACAAAAGAAAGATGCTCCACCTTCCTTACAGTTAATTGGTCAGAAAAAAACACTGACACCCCCCCTCCACCTCCCCCCTCCCTCCAACTATGATGTCCCATGAAGCTTCCAAAGTTCAACCCTTCATCTCCAGAAAATCTAGTTTCTGTAAGTATGACCAAATTAAATTCTATTTTCAACGTTTGTAAAAATCCATAAAATGTCTCATGATTGGCATTAAAACTTCGTACATTATAGTTACACAAAGAAAAACAATTTTTTACACTAGAAAAGGATCGATTGAAGTTACCAATAGAGTAATAATTTGAGAGGAGAGGCCCAGTAAGTGAATTATAGAAATTATTTATAAAGTTATCATCAGGATCAACTTCTTCAAACAAGCTCTCAATTAGAGCAGTAATAACCTATATTTAACGTTAGTACACATATGCATATCAGACTCAGATCTCCTACAGATAAAAGTTATATGGTGGATTAGGTTACAACTACAAGAAAATGCCTGTCTACAACTTAAACACCTTCCAAAGGGTTTCCTATCATAGGCAGATAAATCATGCCGCAGACTGCAAGACAATGTGTATGAAAATTCATACACATGCTTTAACATACGGACAGACAAATATAGAGAATAACGCAGGTCTACATATATATTGCTATACATGAGCCTACGGTAACTAAAATCAGCGATACATGTAATGAAATGCATGCGACGGTAACAAAAATAAATATACCTGACAGGCAACCGACACAGGAGAGTGACAGTAGACAGGAGAGTGACGGCAGATAGGAGAGTGACGGCAGATAGGAGAGTGACGGCAGACAGGAGAGTGACGGCAGACAGGAGAGTGACGACAGACAGGAGAGTGACGACAGACAGGAGAGTGACGACAGACAGGAGAGTGACGGCAGACAGGAGAGTGACGGCAGACAGGAGAGTGACGGCAGACAGGAGAGTGACGACAG
This sequence comes from Caprella mutica, assembly GCA_947561585.1. Classification (NCBI taxonomy): domain Eukaryota; kingdom Metazoa; phylum Arthropoda; class Malacostraca; order Amphipoda; family Caprellidae; genus Caprella; species Caprella mutica. Next base: position 2,717 of record CANNZV010003181.1, on the reverse strand, counting down.
ACAGGAGAGTGACGACAGACAGGAGAGTGACAGCAAACACGAGAACAACAGTAAACAGGAGAGTAACATTTGGCAGGGGAATGACGGCAGACAGGAGAGTGACGGCAGACAGGAGAGTGACGGCAGACAGGAGAGTGACGGCAGACAGAAGAGCGGAGGAAAGACACGGCATGCTAAGTCATCCTCGTCTGAAGTGCTGCGCTAGTTTACTATATTCCAGCCCGAATTCCTTATCATAGAGTAGCTCAAGCGTTGTTAAAGAATTAACCATCACTTTCTGCTTCTTAGCAGTAGGATTTGGAGGAGTCAAAAGAACATAAACTTTGCCATCCTGAGAACCACAATAAGCTATCTTATTAGGGCACTTCTTTTTCGCAACTTGCAGTAGGTACAGAATAGTTGATCTAGTAGGTATCAAATTTTCGTTGACAAACAGTCCCTGTGGCTTCGAGGTTTTGAAAGAACTTATTACATCGCTCTTCACTCCATTATCGTACAGCTTAATCAGGATACTCCTCTTATCAGCTGCTTGAGTATCAGGCTTCTTACCTAGTCTGAAAGCTGCAGATATTTTGTTTGGAGAGAGCGAATAATTTACTTTATTTTTGAGAGTCGCAATTGAAGTTTGAAGCACATCTTCACCAACCGCAGCAGTAGGTATTTCAGTACCAGATAGAATAATGTCATTACGACGGTCAAAATTTTCAATATTGTCAATGCGCTCCTCAAGATGTTTGACATCTCTTCTTAGCGCAGTGTTTTCGTTCTGCAGCTGTCTCATGAGATTATCCTTTGCATCCAATCTCTGAATAATCTCATCGAGCTTGACAGATAGCAGCTCAAACTTTTCCTCCATGGAACGGCAGGCAACATTAGATTTCTCATCATCACGACTGGGAGAAACAGGAGGAATAATTGCTTTACCATTTCGAAGATCCATGACAAAAGAGCAGCGTATACGGATGAGTACCAACACCAGTAACTAGACTAGGGCCAGTCTAGAATGTTCAGACAAGTGTAAACAAAGCAGAGAGCGTCGCACATCCGCACACCAAGACAGGTGAACAATTATTAACAGAGATGAACCTACAATTATAAGTTTATTTGATAATAGTCTATGCTAACTAAAATTTTACTGATTGAATATTAAATAAAAATGGATCAATATATAGCTGAAGCTAGTCAGCAACATTTGATTTAACAAAGCCAAATCTATCATCTACTATACCTTTTCCAATTGAAGTTCCTCCAAATGAAATAACATTTCATCAAAGTGAAATATAATTTCATCAAAGTGAAATATAACTTCATCAAAGTGAAATAACATTTCATCAAAGTGAAATATAACTTCATCAAAGTGAAAAAACATTTCATCAAAGTGAAATAACAATTCCTCCAAGTGAACTATCAATTCCTCCAAATGAAATAGCGTTTCCTCCAAATGAAATATCATTTCAGCAGAATAAAAATCGAATCAATACGCAGTCAATTAAATTTATTACGTGAAATATTACATGAAATTTATTAACATGATATTTATTTACATGAAATTTATTAACATGATATTTATTTACATGAAATTTATTCACATGTAATTTTATTTACATGAAATTTATTCACATGTAATTTTATTTACATGAAATTTATTCACATATAAATTTATTTACATGAAATTTATTCACATATAAATTTATTTACATGAAATTTATTCACATATAAATTTATTTACATGAAATTTATTCACATATAAATTTATTTACATGAAATTTATTCACATAAATTTATTTACATGAAATTTATTCACATATAAATTTATTTACATGAAATTTATTTACATATAAATTTAGGTTCTAGGTATATTCCACCCCGCTATATTCAACCCCTGTAAATTCCACCCCAGGTATATTCCACACCCTCTGACAATGCTCATTTGGGTGACAATAAAAATCTAAAGATTTTACTTTTTGATGGCCATTTGTTAAATAATTCGTACCAATGAAAAAATAACTCAGACGATATCCTGAGACATTTAGACAATATTTAATAATAAAATTACAAATATTCTAAATATGGTAGTTTTTTTCAAAGTATACGTGTTGAAAAAGTTAATATTAATACCTTTTTACCATGAAACTGCACATGTGCTCCCACAACAATGGTTGGATGAGGTGTGGAAAGGGTCGACTGGCAGAGACAACACACTCAGTGTTTTCGCTCTTTGCTAATAGGTTGCTGTTTTGGATTCTAAGACCAAATTCCCCGTGATCAAAATTTCTCATTGTGAAAAAAGACAATCTCCCAGTCTTGAAACCCTGTGCAATAACCCCCCCTCCCCATCAAAAAAATCCTGGTTAAAAAAACATGTAAAAAAGCCTTCGGTCAAAAACCACAACTTTTACAAGAAGTTAAAATTCCAAATGAAATAAATAAACAATAAATACTATATGACATCATATTACAATTAATATCGCTGTTGTGTTGGCGATAGTGTAAAAAATCTGCTTGAGATTGAAAATCTAAATACCTCAACTGATAAATGCGTTCAAACAACCTTTCTTTCTGCTGTTCTGTCACATGTGTAGTGAAAAATTTATTTTTTGTGATTAGCCAGCAAAATGTATAATTTGATACAGTGAAAATGCAAGTTACCTAGCATTACATATGATATTAATGAATGAATAATATTAATAAGTTAATAACTAAACAAACCTAACCCG
>CANNZV010003180.1:72039-87045 GCA_947561585.1 Caprella mutica | reverse complement strand
CTGCTCTGCTCTGCTCTGCTCTGCTCTGCTCTGCTCTGCTCTGCTCTGCTCTGCTCTGCTCTGCTCTGCTCTGCTCTGCTCTGCTCTGCTCTGCTCTGCTCTGCTCTGCTCTGCTCTGCTCTGCTCTGCTCTGCTCTGCTCTGCTCTGCTCTGCTCTGCTCTGCTCTCTGCTCTGCTCTGCTCTGCTTGCTCTGCTCTGCTCTGCTCTGCTCTGCTCTGCTCTGCTCTGCTCTGCTCTGCTCTGCTCTGCTCTGCTCTGCTCTGCTCTGCTCTGCTCTGCTCTGCTCTGCTCTGCTCTGCTCTGCTCTGCTCTGCTCTGCTCTGCTCTGCTCTGCTCTGCTCTGCTCTGCTCTGCTCTGCTCTGCTCTGCTCTGCTCTGCTCTGCTCTGCTCTGCTCTGCTCTGCTCTGCTCTGCTCTGCTCTGCTCTGCTCTGCTCTGCTCTGCTCTGCTCTGCTCTGCTCTGCTCTGCTCTGCTCTGCTCTGCTCTGCTCTGCTCTGCTCTGCTCTGCTCTGCTCTGCTCTGCTCTGCTCTGCTCTGCTCTGCTCTGCTCTGCTCTGCTCTGCTCTGCTCTGCTCTGCTCTGCTCTGCTCTGCTCTGCTCTGCTCTGCTCTGCTCTGCTCTGCTCTGCTCTGCTCTGCTCTGCTCTGCTCTGCTCTGCTCTGCTCTGCTCTGCTCTGCTCTGCTCTGCTCTGCTCTGCTCTGCTCTGCTCTGCTCTGCTCTGCTCTGCTCTGCTCTGCTCTGCTCTGCTCTGCTCTGCTCTGCTCTGCTCTGCTCTGCTCTGCTCTGCTCTGCTCTGCTCTGCTCTGCTCTGCTCTGCTCTGCTCTGCTCTGCTCTGCTCTGCTCTGCTCTGCTCTGCTCTGCTCTGCTCTGCTCTGCTCTGCTCTGCTCTGCTCTGCTCTGCTCTGCTCTGCTCTGCTCTGCTCTGCTCTGCTCTGCTCTGCTCTGCTCTGCTCTGCTCTGCTCTGCTCTGCTCTGCTCTGCTCTGCTCTGCTCTGCTCTGCTCTGCTCTGCTCTGCTCTGCTCTGCTCTGCTCTGCTCTGCTCTGCTCTGCTCTGCTCTGCTCTGCTCTGCTCTGCTCTGCTCTGCTCTGCTCTGCTCTGCTCTGCTCTGCTCTGCTCTGCTCTGCTCTGCTCTGCTCTGCTCTGCTCTGCTCTGCTCTGCTCTGCTCTGCTCTGCTCTGCTCTGCTCTGCTCTGCTCTGCTCTGCTCTGCTCTGCTCTGCTCTGCTGCTCTGCTCTGCTCTGCTCTGCTCTGCTCTGCTCTGCTCTGCTCTGCTCTGCTCTGCTCTGCTCTGCTCTGCTCTGCTCTGCTCTGCTCTGCTCTGCTCTGCTCTGCTCTGCTCTGCTCTGCTCTGCTCTGCTCTGCTCTGCTCTGCTCTGCTCTGCTCTGCTCTGCTCTGCTCTGCTCTGCTCTGCTCTGCTCTGCTCTGCTCTGCTCTGCTCTGCTCTGCTCTGCTCTGCTCTGCTCTGCTCTGCTCTGCTCTGCTCTGCTCTGCTCTGCTCTGCTCTGCTCTGCTCTGCTCTGCTCTGCTCTGCTCTGCTCTGCTCTGCTCTGCTCTGCTCTGCTCTGCTCTGCTCTGCTCTGCTCTGCTCTGCTCTGCTCTGCTCTGCTCTGCTCTGCTCTGCTCTGCTCTGCTCTGCTCTGCTCTGCTCTGCTCTGCTCTGCTCTGCTCTGCTCTGCTCTGCTCTGCTCTGCTCTGCTCTGCTCTGCTGCTCTGCTCTGCTCTGCTCTGCTCTGCTCTGCTCTGCTCTGCTCTGCTCTGCTCTGCTCTGCTCTGCTCTGCTCTGCTCTGCTCTGCTCTGCTCTGCTCTGCTCTGCTCTGCTCTGCTCTGCTCTGCTCTGCTCTGCTCTGCTCTGCTCTGCTCTGCTCTGCTCTGCTCTGCTCTGCTCTGCTCTGCTCTGCTCTGCTCTGCTCTGCTCTGCTCTGCTCTGCTCTGCTCTGCTCTGCTCTGCTCTGCTCTGCTCTGCTCTGCTCTGCTCTGCTCTGCTCTGCTCTGCTCTGCTCTGCTCTGCTCTGCTCTGCTCTGCTCTGCTCTGCTCTGCTCTGCTCTGCTCTGCTCTGCTCTGCTCTGCTCTGCTCTGCTCTGCTCTGCTCTGCTCTGCTCTGCTCTGCTCTGCTCTGCTCTGCTCTGCTCTGCTCTGCTCTGCTCTGCTCTGCTCTGCTCTGCTCTGCTCTGCTCTGCTCTGCTCTGCTCTGCTCTGCTCTGCTCTGCTCTGCTCTGCTCTGCTCTGCTCTGCTCTGCTCTGCTCTGCTCTGCTCTGCTCTGCTCTGCTCTGCTCTGCTCTGCTCTGCTCTGCTCTGCTCTGCTCTGCTCTGCTCTGCTCTGCTCTGCTCTGCTCTGCTCTGCTCTGCTCTGCTCTGCTCTGCTCTGCTCTGCTCTGCTCTGCTCTGCTCTGCTCTGCTCTGCTCTGCTCTGCTCTGCTCTGCTCTGCTCTGCTCTGCTCTGCTCTGCTCTGCTCTGCTCTGCTCTGCTCTGCTCTGCTCTGCTCTGCTCTGCTCTGCTCTGCTCTGCTCTGCTCTGCTCTGCTCTGCTCTGCTCTGCTCTGCTCTGCTCTGCTCTGCTCTGCTCTGCTCTGCTCTGCTCTGCTCTGCTCTGCTCTGCTCTGCTCTGCTCTGCTCTGCTCTGCTCTGCTCTGCTCTGCTCTGCTCTGCTCTGCTCTGCTCTGCTCTGCTCTGCTCTGCTCTGCTCTGCTCTGCTCTGCTCTGCTCTGCTCTGCTCTGCTCTGCTCTGCTCTGCTCTGCTCTGCTCTGCTCTGCTCTGCTCTGCTCTGCTCTGCTCTGCTCTGCTCTGCTCTGCTCTGCTCTGCTCTGCTCTGCTCTGCTCTGCTCTGCTCTGCTCTGCTCTGCTCTGCTCTGCTCTGCTCTGCTCTGCTCTGCTCTGCTCTGCTCTGCTCTGCTCTGCTCTGCTCTGCTCTGCTCTGCTCTGCTCTGCTCTGCTCTGCTCTGCTCTGCTCTGCTCTGCTCTGCTCTGCTCTGCTCTGCTCTGCTCTGCTCTGCTCTGCTCTGCTCTGCTCTGCTCTGCTCTGCTCTGCTCTGCTCTGCTCTGCTCTGCTCTGCTCTGCTCTGCTCTGCTCTGCTCTGCTCTGCTCTGCTCTGCTCTGCTCTGCTCTGCTCTGCTCTGCTCTGCTCTGCTCTGCTCTGCTCTGCTCTGCTCTGCTCTGCTCTGCTCTGCTCTGCTCTGCTCTGCTCTGCTCTGCTCTGCTCTGCTCTGCTCTGCTCTGCTCTGCTCTGCTCTGCTCTGCTCTGCTCTGCTCTGCTCTGCTCTGCTCTGCTCTGCTCTGCTCTGCTCTGCTCTGCTCTGCTCTGCTCTGCTCTGCTCTGCTCTGCTCTGCTCTGCTCTGCTCTGCTCTGCTCTGCTCTGCTCTGCTCTGCTCTGCTCTGCTCTGCTCTGCTCTGCTCTGCTCTGCTCTGCTCTGCTCTGCTCTGCTCTGCTCTGCTCTGCTCTGCTCTGCTCTGCTCTGCTCTGCTCTGCTCTGCTCTGCTCTGCTCTGCTCTGCTCTGCTCTGCTCTGCTCTGCTCTGCTCTGCTCTGCTCTGCTCTGCTCTGCTCTGCTCTGCTCTGCTCTGCTCTGCTCTGCTCTGCTCTGCTCTGCTCTGCTCTGCTCTGCTCTGCTCTGCTCTGCTCTGCTCTGCTCTGCTCTGCTCTGCTCTGCTCTGCTCTGCTCTGCTCTGCTCTGCTCTGCTCTGCTCTGCTCTGCTCTGCTCTGCTCTGCTCTGCTCTGCTCTGCTCTGCTCTGCTCTGCTCTGCTCTGCTCTGCTCTGCTCTGCTCTGCTCTGCTCTGCTCTGCTCTGCTCTGCTCTGCTCTGCTCTGCTCTGCTCTGCTCTGCTCTGCTCTGCTCTGCTCTGCTCTGCTCTGCTCTGCTCTGCTCTGCTCTGCTCTGCTCTGCTCTGCTCTGCTCTGCTCTGCTCTGCTCTGCTCTGCTCTGCTCTGCTCTGCTCTGCTCTGCTCTGCTCTGCTCTGCTCTGCTCTGCTCTGCTCTGCTCTGCTCTGCTCTGCTCTGCTCTGCTCTGCTCTGCTCTGCTCTGCTCTGCTCTGCTCTGCTCTGCTCTGCTCTGCTCTGCTCTGCTCTGCTCTGCTCTGCTCTGCTCTGCTCTGCTCTGCTCTGCTCTGCTCTGCTCTGCTCTGCTCTGCTCTGCTCTGCTCTGCTCTGCTCTGCTCTGCTCTGCTCTGCTCTGCTCTGCTCTGCTCTGCTCTGCTCTGCTCTGCTCTGCTCTGCTCTGCTCTGCTCTGCTCTGCTCTGCTCTGCTCTGCTCTGCTCTGCTCTGCTCTGCTCTGCTCTGCTCTGCTCTGCTCTGCTCTGCTCTGCTCTGCTCTGCTCTGCTCTGCTCTGCTCTGCTCTGCTCTGCTCTGCTCTGCTCTGCTCTGCTCTGCTCTGCTCTGCTCTGCTCTGCTCTGCTCTGCTCTGCTCTGCTCTGCTCTGCTCTGCTCTGCTCTGCTCTGCTCTGCTCTGCTCTGCTCTGCTCTGCTCTGCTCTGCTCTGCTCTGCTCTGCTCTGCTCTGCTCTGCTCTGCTCTGCTCTGCTCTGCTCTGCTCTGCTCTGCTCTGCTCTGCTCTGCTCTGCTCTGCTCTGCTCTGCTCTGCTCTGCTCTGCTCTGCTCTGCTCTGCTCTGCTCTGCTCTGCTCTGCTCTGCTCTGCTCTGCTCTGCTCTGCTCTGCTCTGCTCTGCTCTGCTCTGCTCTGCTCTGCTCTGCTCTGCTCTGCTCTGCTCTGCTCTGCTCTGCTCTGCTCTGCTCTGCTCTGCTCTGCTCTGCTCTGCTCTGCTCTGCTCTGCTCTGCTCTGCTCTGCTCTGCTCTGCTCTGCTCTGCTCTGCTCTGCTCTGCTCTGCTCTGCTCTGCTCTGCTCTGCTCTGCTCTGCTCTGCTCTGCTCTGCTCTGCTCTGCTCTGCTCTGCTCTGCTCTGCTCTGCTCTGCTCTGCTCTGCTCTGCTCTGCTCTGCTCTGCTCTGCTCTGCTCTGCTCTGCTCTGCTCTGCTCTGCTCTGCTCTGCTCTGCTCTGCTCTGCTCTGCTCTGCTCTGCTCTGCTCTGCTCTGCTCTGCTCTGCTCTGCTCTGCTCTGCTCTGCTCTGCTCTGCTCTGCTCTGCTCTGCTCTGCTCTGCTCTGCTCTGCTCTGCTCTGCTCTGCTCTGCTCTGCTCTGCTCTGCTCTGCTCTGCTCTGCTCTGCTCTGCTCTGCTCTGCTCTGCTCTGCTCTGCTCTGCTCTGCTCTGCTCTGCTCTGCTCTGCTCTGCTCTGCTCTGCTCTGCTCTGCTCTGCTCTGCTCTGCTCTGCTCTGCTCTGCTCTGCTCTGCTCTGCTCTGCTCTGCTCTGCTCTGCTCTGCTCTGCTCTGCTCTGCTCTGCTCTGCTCTGCTCTGCTCTGCTCTGCTCTGCTCTGCTCTGCTCTGCTCTGCTCTGCTCTGCTCTGCTCTGCTCTGCTCTGCTCTGCTCTGCTCTGCTCTGCTCTGCTCTGCTCTGCTCTGCTCTGCTCTGCTCTGCTCTGCTCTGCTCTGCTCTGCTCTGCTCTGCTCTGCTCTGCTCTGCTCTGCTCTGCTCTGCTGCTCTGCTCTGCTCTGCTCTCTGCTCTGCTCTGCTCTGCTCTGCTCTGCTCTGCTCTGCTCTGCTCTGCTCTGCTCTGCTCTGCTCTGCTCTGCTCTGCTCTGCTCTGCTCTGCTCTGCTCTGCTCTGCTCTGCTCTGCTCTGCTCTGCTCTGCTCTGCTCTGCTCTGCTCTGCTCTGCTCTGCTCTGCTCTGCTCTGCTCTGCTCTGCTCTGCTCTGCTCTGCTCTGCTCTGCTCTGCTCTGCTCTGCTCTGCTCTGCTCTGCTCTGCTCTGCTCTGCTCTGCTCTGCTCTGCTCTGCTCTGCTCTGCTCTGCTCTGCTCTGCTCTGCTCTGCTCTGCTCTGCTCTGCTCTGCTCTGCTCTGCTCTGCTCTGCTCTGCTCTGCTCTGCTCTGCTCTGCTCTGCTCTGCTCTGCTCTGCTCTGCTCTGCTCTGCTCTGCTCTGCTCTGCTCTGCTCTGCTCTGCTCTGCTCTGCTCTGCTCTGCTCTGCTCTGCTCTGCTCTGCTCTGCTCTGCTCTGCTCTGCTCTGCTCTGCTCTGCTCTGCTCTGCTCTGCTCTGCTCTGCTCTGCTCTGCTCTGCTCTGCTCTGCTCTGCTCTGCTCTGCTCTGCTCTGCTCTGCTCTGCTCTGCTCTGCTCTGCTCTGCTCTGCTCTGCTCTGCTCTGCTCTGCTCTGCTCTGCTCTGCTCTGCTCTGCTCTGCTCTGCTCTGCTCTGCTCTGCTCTGCTCTGCTCTGCTCTGCTCTGCTCTGCTCTGCTCTGCTCTGCTCTGCTCTGCTCTGCTCTGCTCTGCTCTGCTCTGCTCTGCTCTGCTCTGCTCTGCTCTGCTCTGCTCTGCTCTGCTCTGCTCTGCTCTGCTCTGCTCTGCTCTGCTCTGCTCTGCTCTGCTCTGCTCTGCTCTGCTCTGCTCTGCTCTGCTCTGCTCTGCTCTGCTCTGCTCTGCTCTGCTCTGCTCTGCTCTGCTCTGCTCTGCTCTGCTCTGCTCTGCTCTGCTCTGCTCTGCTCTGCTCTGCTCTGCTCTGCTCTGCTCTGCTCTGCTCTGCTCTGCTCTGCTCTGCTCTGCTCTGCTCTGCTCTGCTCTGCTCTGCTCTGCTCTGCTCTGCTCTGCTCTGCTCTGCTCTGCTCTGCTCTGCTCTGCTCTGCTCTGCTCTGCTCTGCTCTGCTCTGCTCTGCTCTGCTCTGCTCTGCTCTGCTCTGCTCTGCTCTGCTCTGCTCTGCTCTGCTCTGCTCTGCTCTGCTCTGCTCTGCTCTGCTCTGCTCTGCTCTGCTCTGCTCTGCTCTGCTCTGCTCTGCTCTGCTCTGCTCTGCTCTGCTCTGCTCTGCTCTGCTCTGCTCTGCTCTGCTCTGCTCTGCTCTGCTCTGCTCTGCTCTGCTCTGCTCTGCTCTGCTCTGCTCTGCTCTGCTCTGCTCTGCTCTGCTCTGCTCTGCTCTGCTCTGCTCTGCTCTGCTCTGCTCTGCTCTGCTCTGCTCTGCTCTGCTCTGCTCTGCTCTGCTCTGCTCTGCTCTGCTCTGCTCTGCTCTGCTCTGCTCTGCTCTGCTCTGCTCTGCTCTGCTCTGCTCTGCTCTGCTCTGCTCTGCTCTGCTCTGCTCTGCTCTGCTCTGCTCTGCTCTGCTCTGCTCTGCTCTGCTCTGCTCTGCTCTGCTCTGCTCTGCTCTGCTCTGCTCTGCTCTGCTCTGCTCTGCTCTGCTCTGCTCTGCTCTGCTCTGCTCTGCTCTGCTCTGCTCTGCTCTGCTCTGCTCTGCTCTGCTCTGCTCTGCTCTGCTCTGCTCTGCTCTGCTCTGCTCTGCTCTGCTCTGCTCTGCTCTGCTCTGCTCTGCTCTGCTCTGCTCTGCTCTGCTCTGCTCTGCTCTGCTCTGCTCTGCTCTGCTCTGCTCTGCTCTGCTCTGCTCTGCTCTGCTCTGCTCTGCTCTGCTCTGCTCTGCTCTGCTCTGCTCTGCTCTGCTCTGCTCTGCTCTGCTCTGCTCTGCTCTGCTCTGCTCTGCTCTGCTCTGCTCTGCTCTGCTCTGCTCTGCTCTGCTCTGCTCTGCTCTGCTCTGCTCTGCTCTGCTCTGCTCTGCTCTGCTCTGCTCTGCTCTGCTCTGCTCTGCTCTGCTCTGCTCTGCTCTGCTCTGCTCTGCTCTGCTCTGCTCTGCTCTGCTCTGCTCTGCTCTGCTCTGCTCTGCTCTGCTCTGCTCTGCTCTGCTCTGCTCTGCTCTGCTCTGCTCTGCTCTGCTCTGCTCTGCTCTGCTCTGCTCTGCTCTGCTCTGCTCTGCTCTGCTCTGCTCTGCTCTGCTCTGCTCTGCTCTGCTCTGCTCTGCTCTGCTCTGCTCTGCTCTGCTCTGCTCTGCTCTGCTCTGCTCTGCTCTGCTCTGCTCTGCTCTGCTCTGCTCTGCTCTGCTCTGCTCTGCTCTGCTCTGCTCTGCTCTGCTCTGCTCTGCTCTGCTCTGCTCTGCTCTGCTCTGCTCTGCTCTGCTCTGCTCTGCTCTGCTCTGCTCTGCTCTGCTCTGCTCTGCTCTGCTCTGCTCTGCTCTGCTCTGCTCTGCTCTGCTCTGCTCTGCTCTGCTCTGCTCTGCTCTGCTCTGCTCTGCTCTGCTCTGCTCTGCTCTGCTCTGCTCTGCTCTGCTCTGCTCTGCTCTGCTCTGCTCTGCTCTGCTCTGCTCTGCTCTGCTCTGCTCTGCTCTGCTCTGCTCTGCTCTGCTCTGCTCTGCTCTGCTCTGCTCTGCTCTGCTCTGCTCTGCTCTGCTCTGCTCTGCTCTGCTCTGCTCTGCTCTGCTCTGCTCTGCTCTGCTCTGCTCTGCTCTGCTCTGCTCTGCTCTGCTCTGCTCTGCTCTGCTCTGCTCTGCTCTGCTCTGCTCTGCTCTGCTCTGCTCTGCTCTGCTCTGCTCTGCTCTGCTCTGCTCTGCTCTGCTCTGCTCTGCTCTGCTCTGCTCTGCTCTGCTCTGCTCTGCTCTGCTCTGCTCTGCTCTGCTCTGCTCTGCTCTGCTCTGCTCTGCTCTGCTCTGCTCTGCTCTGCTCTGCTCTGCTCTGCTCTGCTCTGCTCTGCTCTGCTCTGCTCTGCTCTGCTCTGCTCTGCTCTGCTCTGCTCTGCTCTGCTCTGCTCTGCTCTGCTCTGCTCTGCTCTGCTCTGCTCTGCTCTGCTCTGCTCTGCTCTGCTCTGCTCTGCTCTGCTCTGCTCTGCTCTGCTCTGCTCTGCTCTGCTCTGCTCTGCTCTGCTCTGCTCTGCTCTGCTCTGCTCTGCTCTGCTCTGCTCTGCTCTGCTCTGCTCTGCTCTGCTCTGCTCTGCTCTGCTCTGCTCTGCTCTGCTCTGCTCTGCTCTGCTCTGCTCTGCTCTGCTCTGCTCTGCTCTGCTCTGCTCTGCTCTGCTCTGCTCTGCTCTGCTCTGCTCTGCTCTGCTCTGCTCTGCTCTGCTCTGCTCTGCTCTGCTCTGCTCTGCTCTGCTCTGCTCTGCTCTGCTCTGCTCTGCTCTGCTCTGCTCTGCTCTGCTCTGCTCTGCTCTGCTCTGCTCTGCTCTGCTCTGCTCTGCTCTGCTCTGCTCTGCTCTGCTCTGCTCTGCTCTGCTCTGCTCTGCTCTGCTCTGCTCTGCTCTGCTCTGCTCTGCTCTGCTCTGCTCTGCTCTGCTCTGCTCTGCTCTGCTCTGCTCTGCTCTGCTCTGCTCTGCTCTGCTCTGCTCTGCTCTGCTCTGCTCTGCTCTGCTCTGCTCTGCTCTGCTCTGCTCTGCTCTGCTCTGCTCTGCTCTGCTCTGCTCTGCTCTGCTGCTCTGCTCTGCTCTGCTCTGCTCTGCTCTGCTCTGCTCTGCTCTGCTCTGCTCTGCTCTGCTCTGCTCTGCTCTGCTCTGCTCTGCTCTGCTCTGCTCTGCTCTGCTCTGCTCTGCTCTGCTCTGCTCTGCTCTGCTCTGCTCTGCTCTGCTCTGCTCTGCTCTGCTCTGCTCTGCTCTGCTCTGCTCTGCTCTGCTCTGCTCTGCTCTGCTCTGCTCTGCTCTGCTCTGCTCTGCTCTGCTCTGCTCTGCTCTGCTCTGCTCTGCTCTGCTCTGCTCTGCTCTGCTCTGCTCTGCTCTGCTCTGCTGCTCTGCTCTGCTCTGCTCTGCTCTGCTCTGCTCTGCTCTGCTCTGCTCTGCTCTGCTCTGCTCTGCTCTGCTCTGCTCTGCTCTGCTCTGCTCTGCTCTGCTCTGCTCTGCTCTGCTCTGCTCTGCTCTGCTCTGCTCTGCTCTGCTCTGCTCTGCTCTGCTGCTCTGCTCTGCTCTGCTCTGCTCTGCTCTGCTCTGCTCTGCTCTGCTCTGCTCTGCTCTGCTCTGCTCTGCTCTGCTCTGCTCTGCTCTGCTCTGCTCTGCTCTGCTCTGCTCTGCTCTGCTCTGCTCTGCTCTGCTCTGCTCTGCTCTGCTCTGCTCTGCTCTGCTCTGCTCTGCTCTGCTCTGCTCTGCTCTGCTCTGCTCTGCTCTGCTCTGCTCTGCTCTGCTCTGCTCTGCTCTGCTCTGCTCTGCTCTGCTCTGCTCTGCTCTGCTCTGCTCTGCTCTGCTCTGCTCTGCTCTGCTCTGCTCTGCTCTGCTCTGCTCTGCTCTGCTCTGCTCTGCTCTGCTCTGCTCTGCTCTGCTCTGCTCTGCTCTGCTCTGCTCTGCTCTGCTCTGCTCTGCTCTGCTCTGCTCTGCTCTGCTCTGCTCTGCTCTGCTCTGCTCTGCTCTGCTCTGCTCTGCTCTGCTCTGCTCTGCTCTGCTCTGCTCTGCTCTGCTCTGCTCTGCTCTGCTCTGCTCTGCTCTGCTCTGCTCTGCTCTGCTCTGCTCTGCTCTGCTCTGCTCTGCTCTGCTCTGCTCTGCTCTGCTCTGCTCTGCTCTGCTCTGCTCTGCTCTGCTCTGCTCTGCTCTGCTCTGCTCTGCTCTGCTCTGCTCTGCTCTGCTCTGCTCTGCTCTGCTCTGCTCTGCTCTGCTCTGCTCTGCTCTGCTCTGCTCTGCTCTGCTCTGCTCTGCTCTGCTCTGCTCTGCTCTGCTCTGCTCTGCTCTGCTCTGCTCTGCTCTGCTCTGCTCTGCTCTGCCTGCTCTGCTCTGCTCTGCTCTGCTCTGCTCTGCTCTGCTCTGCTCTGCTCTGCTCTGCTCTGCTCTGCTCTGCTCTGCTCTGCTCTGCTCTGCTCTGCTCTGCTCTGCTCTGCTCTGCTCTGCTCTGCTCTGCTCTGCTCTGCTCTGCTCTGCTCTGCTCTGCTCTGCTCTGCTCTGCTCTGCTCTGCTCTGCTCTGCTCTGCTCTGCTCTGCTCTGCTCTGCTCTGCTCTGCTCTGCTCTGCTCTGCTCTGCTCTGCTCTGCTCTGCTCTGCTCTGCTCTGCTCTGCTCTGCTCTGCTCTGCTCTGCTCTGCTCTGCTCTGCTCTGCTCTGCTCTGCTCTGCTCTGCTCTGCTCTGCTCTGCTCTGCTCTGCTCTGCTCTGCTCTGCTCTGCTCTGCTCTGCTCTGCTCTGCTCTGCTCTGCTCTGCTCTGCTCTGCTCTGCTCTGCTCTGCTCTGCTCTGCTCTGCTCTGCTCTGCTCTGCTCTGCTCTGCTCTGCTCTGCTCTGCTCTGCTCTGCTCTGCTCTGCTCTGCTCTGCTCTGCTCTGCTCTGCTCTGCTCTGCTCTGCTCTGCTCTGCTCTGCTCTGCTCTGCTCTGCTCTGCTCTGCTCTGCTCTGCTCTGCTCTGCTCTGCTCTGCTCTGCTCTGCTCTGCTCTGCTCTGCTCTGCTCTGCTCTGCTCTGCTCTGCTCTGCTCTGCTCTGCTCTGCTCTGCTCTGCTCTGCTCTGCTCTGCTCTGCTCTGCTCTGCTCTGCTCTGCTCTGCTCTGCTCTGCTCTGCTCTGCTCTGCTCTGCTCTGCTCTGCTCTGCTCTGCTCTGCTCTGCTCTGCTCTGCTCTGCTCTGCTCTGCTCTGCTCTGCTCTGCTCTGCTCTGCTCTGCTCTGCTCTGCTCTGCTCTGCTCTGCTCTGCTCTGCTCTGCTCTGCTCTGCTCTGCTCTGCTCTGCTCTGCTCTGCTCTGCTCTGCTCTGCTCTGCTCTGCTCTGCTCTGCTCTGCTCTGCTCTGCTCTGCTCTGCTCTGCTCTGCTCTGCTCTGCTCTGCTCTGCTCTGCTCTGCTCTGCTCTGCTCTGCTCTGCTCTGCTCTGCTCTGCTCTGCTCTGCTCTGCTCTGCTCTGCTCTGCTCTGCTCTGCTCTGCTCTGCTCTGCTCTGCTCTGCTCTGCTCTGCTCTGCTCTGCTCTGCTCTGCTCTGCTCTGCTCTGCTCTGCTCTGCTCTGCTCTGCTCTGCTCTGCTCTGCTCTGCTCTGCTCTGCTCTGCTCTGCTCTGCTCTGCTCTGCTCTGCTCTGCTCTGCTCTGCTCTGCTCTGCTCTGCTCTGCTCTGCTCTGCTCTGCTCTGCTCTGCTCTGCTCTGCTCTGCTCTGCTCTGCTCTGCTCTGCTCTGCTCTGCTCTGCTCTGCTCTGCTCTGCTCTGCTCTGCTCTGCTCTGCTCTGCTCTGCTCTGCTCTGCTCTGCTCTGCTCTGCTCTGCTCTGCTCTGCTCTGCTCTGCTCTGCTCTGCTCTGCTCTGCTCTGCTCTGCTCTGCTCTGCTCTGCTCTGCTCTGCTCTGCTCTGCTCTGCTCTGCTCTGCTCTGCTCTGCTCTGCTCTGCTCTGCTCTGCTCTGCTCTGCTCTGCTCTGCTCTGCTCTGCTCTGCTCTGCTCTGCTCTGCTCTGCTCTGCTCTGCTCTGCTCTGCTCTGCTCTGCTCTGCTCTTGCTCTGCTCTGCTCTGCTCTGCTCTGCTCTGCTCTGCTCTGCTCTGCTCTGCTCTGCTCTGCTCTGCTCTGCTCTGCTCTGCTCTGCTCTGCTCTGCTCTGCTCTGCTCTGCTCTGCTCTGCTCTGCTCTGCTCTGCTCTGCTCTGCTCTGCTCTGCTCTGCTCTGCTCTGCTCTGCTCTGCTCTGCTCTGCTCTGCTCTGCTCTGCTCTGCTCTGCTCTGCTCTGCTCTGCTCTGCTCTGCTCTGCTCTGCTCTGCTCTGCTCTGCTCTGCTCTGCTCTGCTCTGCTCTGCTCTGCTCTGCTCTGCTCTGCTCTGCTTGCTCTGCTCTGCTCTGCTCTGCTCTGCTCTGCTCTGCTCTCTGCTCTGCTCTGCTCTGCTCTGCTCTGCTCTGCTCTGCTCTGCTCTGCTCTGCTCTGCTCTGCTCTGCTCTGCTCTGCTCTGCTCTGCTCTGCTCTGCTCTGCTCTGCTCTGCTCTGCTCTGCTCTGCTCTGCTCTGCTCTGCTCTGCTCTGCTCTGCTCTGCTCTGCTCTGCTCTGCTCTGCTCTGCTCTGCTCTGCTCTGCTCTGCTCTGCTCTGCTCTGCTCTGCTCTGCTCTGCTCTGCTCTGCTCTGCTCTGCTCTGCTCTGCTCTGCTCTGCTCTGCTCTGCTCTGCTCTGCTCTGCTCTGCTCTGCTCTGCTCTGCTCTGCTCTGCTCTGCTCTGCTCTGCTCTGCTCTGCTCTGCTCTGCTCTGCTCTGCTCTGCTCTGCTCTGCTCTGCTCTGCTCTGCTCTGCTCTGCTCTGCTCTGCTCTGCTCTGCTCTGCTCTGCTCTGCTCTGCTCTGCTCTGCTCTGCTCTGCTCTGCTCTGCTCTGCTCTGCTCTGCTGCTCTGCTCTGCTCTGCTCTGCTCTGCTCTGCTCTGCTCTGCTCTGCTCTGCTCTGCTCTGCTCTGCTCTGCTCTGCTCTGCTCTGCTCTGCTCTGCTCTGCTCTGCTCTGCTCTGCTCTGCTCTGCTCTGCTCTGCTCTGCTCTGCTCTGCTCTGCTCTGCTCTGCTCTGCTCTGCTCTGCTCTGCTCTGCTCTGCTCTGCTCTGCTCTGCTCTGCTCTGCTCTGCTCTGCTCTGCTCTGCTCTGCTCTGCTCTGCTCTGCTCTGCTCTGCTCTGCTCTGCTCTGCTCTGCTCTGCTCTGCTCTGCTCTGCTCTGCTCTGCTCTGCTCTGCTCTGCTCTGCTCTGCTCTGCTCTGCTCTGCTCTGCTCTGCTCTGCTCTGCTCTGCTCTGCTCTGCTCTGCTCTGCTCTGCTCTGCTCTGCTCTGCTCTGCTCTGCTCTGCTCTGCTCTGCTCTGCTCTGCTCTGCTCTGCTCTGCTCTGCTCTGCTCTGCTCTGCTCTGCTCTGCTCTGCTCTGCTCTGCTCTGCTCTGCTCTGCTCTGCTCTGCTCTGCTCTGCTCTGCTCTGCTCTGCTCTGCTCTGCTCTGCTCTGCTCTGCTCTGCTCTGCTCTGCTCTGCTCTGCTCTGCTCTGCTCTGCTCTGCTCTGCTCTGCTCTGCTCTGCTCTGCTCTGCTCTGCTCTGCTCTGCTCTGCTCTGCTCTGCTCTGCTCTGCTCTGCTCTGCTCTGCTCTGCTCTGCTCTGCTCTGCTCTGCTCTGCTCTGCTCTGCTCTGCTCTGCTCTGCTCTGCTCTGCTCTGCTCTGCTCTGCTCTGCTCTGCTCTGCTCTGCTCTGCTCTGCTCTGCTCTGCTCTGCTCTGCTCTGCTCTGCTCTGCTCTGCTCTGCTCTGCTCTGCTCTGCTCTGCTCTGCTCTGCTCTGCTCTGCTCTGCTCTGCTCTGCTCTGCTCTGCTCTGCTCTGCTCTGCTCTGCTCTGCTCTGCTCTGCTCTGCTCTGCTCTGCTCTGCTCTGCTCTGCTCTGCTCTGCTCTGCTCTGCTCTGCTCTGCTCTGCTCTGCTCTGCTCTGCTCTGCTCTGCTCTGCTCTGCTCTGCTCTGCTCTGCTCTGCTCTGCTCTGCTCTGCTCTGCTCTGCTCTGCTCTGCTCTGCTCTGCTCTGCTCTGCTCTGCTCTGCTCTGCTCTGCTCTGCTCTGCTCTGCTCTGCTCTGCTCTGCTCTGCTCTGCTCTGCTCTGCTCTGCTCTGCTCTGCTCTGCTCTGCTCTGCTCTGCTCTGCTCTGCTCTGCTCTGCTCTGCTCTGCTCTGCTCTGCTCTGCTCTGCTCTGCTCTGCTCTGCTCTGCTCTGCTCTGCTCTGCTCTGCTCTGCTCTGCTCTGCTCTGCTCTGCTCTGCTCTGCTCTGCTCTGCTCTGCTCTGCTCTGCTCTGCTCTGCTCTGCTCTGCTCTGCTCTGCTCTGCTCTGCTCTGCTCTGCTCTGCTCTGCTCTGCTCTGCTCTGCTCTGCTCTGCTCTGCTCTGCTCTGCTCTGCTCTGCTCTGCTCTGCTCTGCTCTGCTCTGCTCTGCTCTGCTCTGCTCTGCTCTGCTCTGCTCTGCTCTGCTCTGCTCTGCTCTGCTCTGCTCTGCTCTGCTCTGCTCTGCTCTGCTCTGCTCTGCTCTGCTCTGCTCTGCTCTGCTCTGCTCTGCTCTGCTCTGCTCTGCTCTGCTCTGCTCTGCTCTGCTCTGCTCTGCTCTGCTCTGCTCTGCTCTGCTCTGCTCTGCTCTGCTCTGCTCTGCTCTGCTCTGCTCTGCTCTGCTCTGCTCTGCTCTGCTCTGCTCTGCTCTGCTCTGCTCTGCTCTGCTCTGCTCTGCTCTGCTCTGCTCTGCTCTGCTCTGCTCTGCTCTGCTCTGCTCTGCTCTGCTCTGCTCTGCTCTGCTCTGCTCTGCTCTGCTC
>CANNZV010003180.1:0-70510 GCA_947561585.1 Caprella mutica | reverse complement strand
CTAGCAGCTCAATTAGGCTAGCAGCTCAATTAGGCTAGCAGCTCAATTAGGCTAGCAGCTCAATTAGGTTAGCAGCTCAATTAGGTTAGCAGCTCAATTAGGTTAGCAGCTCAATTAGGTTAGCAGCTCAATTAGGTTAGGCTCATAGGTAGCGTCAATTAGGTTAGCAGCTCAATTAGGTTAGCAGCTCAATTAGGTTAGCAGCTCAATTAGGTTAGCAGCTCAATTAGGTTAGCAGCTCAATTAGGTTAGCAGCTCAATTAGGTTAGCAGCTCAATTAGGTTAGCAGCTCAATAGGTTAGCTCAATTAGGTTAGCAGCTCAATTAGGTTAGCAGCTCAATTAGGTTAGCAGCTCAATTAGGTTAGCAGCTCAATTAGGTTAGCAGCTCAATTAGGTTAGCAGCTCAATTAGGGTAGCAGCTCAATTAGGGTAGCAGCTCAATTAGGGTAGCAGCTCAATTAGGGTAGCAGCTCAATTAGGGTAGCAGCTCAATTAGGGTAGCAGCTCAATTAGGGTAGCAGCTCAATTAGGGTAGCAGCTCAATTAGGGTAGCAGCTCAATTAGGGTAGCAGCTCAATTAGGGTAGCAGCTCAATTAGAGTAGCAGCTCAATTAGGGTAGCAGCTCAATTAGGGTTAGGTAGCAGCTCAATTAGGGTAGCAGCTCAATTAGGGTAGCAGCTCAATTAGGGTAGCAGCTCAATTAGGGTAGCAGCTCAATTAGGGTAGCAGCTCAATTAGGGTAGCAGCTCAATTAGGTTAGCAGCTCAATTAGGGTAGCAGCTCAATTAGGGTAGCAGCTCAATTAGGGTAGCAGCTCAATTAGGGTAGCAGCTCAATTAGGGTAGCAGCTCAATTAGGTTAGCAGCTCAATTAGGGTAGCAGCTCAATTAGGGTAGCAGCTCAATTAGGGTAGCAGCTCAATTAGGGTAGCAGCTCAATTAGGGTAGCAGCTCAATTAGGGTAGCAGCTCAATTAGGGTAGCAGCTCAATTAGGTTAGCAGCTCAATTAGGGTAGCAGCTCAATTAGGGTAGCAGCTCAATTAGGGTAGCAGCTCAATTAGGGTAGCAGCTCAATTAGGGTAGCAGCTCAATTAGGTTAGCAGCTCAATTAGGGTAGCAGCTCAATTAGGGTAGCAGCTCAATTAGGGTAGCAGCTCAATTAGGGTAGCAGCTCAATTAGGGTAGCAGCTCAATTAGGGTAGCAGCTTAATTAGGTTAGCAGCTCAATTAGGTTAGCAGCTTAATTAGGGTAGCAGCTCAATTAGGGTAGCACACCCAGATATTTCAGTTCTGGGCTATTTCCTTATCAATTCTCATAACTCAAATATAGCGGCTAGCTTCAGGACATAATAGTTTCAGGTATTAAACCATTTAATCTTATCAAACCGTGAACCTGGAAAACCCCGATGGAAAATTAACAAATTAATACTTATTGGTAAAGAAGAAAAATAATAATACCCGATACTAAATAATAATAGAAAAAATATGAATGCTGAAAACTTGAATATAGAAATTTCAACTCAAAGATAGCCACCCGTCGCAATCAATATAAATTCCCCTTCACAATACCGTACTTTCCCGACTAGTAGACATTTGAAGTATATAACAGTTTTAAAGTTATTTACATAATTAGGAAGACTCCACTAAGTTAATGACCAGAGGAGGAGGGATTATGAGGAGGAAAGAAGACAAGGTATGGCAGAGTTGGAGAGAAGGAGAGGTGACAGAAGAGAAAACCTAATCCAAGGATTACCTACGATAAGAGTGATAGAGGGTGTTGAGGGATGGATGGAGAACATAAGGTTCGAGAGAGGAGATGTGGAGGGGAGACTGAGGAGGATATGCAGTGGAAAGCAGCCTGGCCCAGACGGTATCAAGGGAGAGCTGTACAAAGCCTTGGGAAAGAGTGAGAAGTGTGTGGACAAGTTGGTGGAGGTTTATAATCGGCTGCTGGAGGATGAGGAGGTGATTGAGGGATGGAAAATCTCAAAAACGGTAATGCTGCCTAAAGTTAAGAAGCCACAAGCTGGTCAGCATCGGCCTGTGGCGCTGACAAATGCTGGCTATAAGATGTTTATGGGATTATTGAAAGAGAAGGTGAGTGAGCAGAGGATGTTAGATGAGAGAGTGTGGAGTCTGCAGGCGGGGTTTACGGAGGGAAGAAGGATGGAAGAAAATCTGTTCCTGTTGAGGGCGAGTGTGGAGGAGAGCTATAGGAAGAAGGAGGCATTGGTGGTAGTAGCGGTGGACTTTGCGAAGGCATTCGATAGTGTGGATAGGGGGACGCTGATGGGGGCTCTTATGTACTATAAGTGTGACCCAAGAATGATTAGTGTGGTGGCAAATTTGTACCAGGGAGATAGGACTGAGATATGGAGGGAGGGAAAGCAGTTGGGGGAAACGGAAGTTGGAAGTGGGATCAGGCAAGGTTGCACGGGTTCTCCGCAGCTATTTGTAATGGTTGTGGGAATGATAATTGAGAAGCTGTTGAGGAGTGGTATGGGATACAGAAGGGGGGGGGAGTGAGAGTGCCAGTTCTTTTCTATGCGGATGATGGTCTGTTGCTGGGAAGGAGTGTTGAGGAGGCGAGGAGAATGATTGGGGTGCTGGAGGAGGGAGCGGAGAGCTGTGGACTGCGGATCAATAGGGAGAAGAGCATGTGCATGGTTTTCAATGGGGGAGAAGGAGGAGAGGCTGAGGTGGGGGGTATCAGGTGTGTGGGGGAGATGAGATACCTTGGTGTGTTGGTGACGGCAAAGAGAGATTGTTTTGGTGAATGCAAGAAGGAGAGGATTGGGAAGGCTGAGAGGATGGCAAATCTGACATATTCGGTCGTGGGGAGGTCGTGCGATAGGTTGCTTGTTGGGAAGACTTTTTGGAAGGGGGTGGTGCTACCTAGTGTCCTGAGTGCAGGTGGAGTACTGGTGTGGAGCAAGGGGGAGAAAGTAAGAATGCAGAGAATTGAGAATGGAGTGTGGAGGAAGGTTATGGCCGCACCCTCGTGGACTCCCACTGTGGCTCTTCAAGGAGAAAGTGGGATGTTCTTCAGTGCTTGCCAGAGATATGAAGGAGAAGTTGAAGTTTGCCAAGCATTTGATGAGGACGGAGAGTGTAGTTTTGAGAAGGGTGATGGGGGAGATGAGGGTGGAGCTGAGACAGGATCCATGGATGAGGATGGTGGATGGCTACTTGGGGGAGGTGGGTGTGAGTTGGAGGCAGTTGGAGGATATGAGCAGCAGCCATGTTGAGAGACTGGTGAATGAGTGGGAGCATGAGAGGTGGAGATTGGAGATTGAGGAGAAGTCGACCTTGCAGTACTATAGGGAGAAGGAGAGGATTGGAGGGGAGTTTTATGACAATAGTTGGGGATCAAGGTTGCTGTTTGGAGTGAGGATTAATACGTTGAGGCTGGGTTGGAGGATGAGGCATTGGGGAGGTGTGGTGGGATGTAGTATGTGCGGAGCTGTAGAGGAAACTCTGGAGCACTTTATACTCGAGTGTCCGAGTCTGGAGGCGGTGAGAGAGCGTCATGGGGTGCGGTCGATGGAGGAAGTGATGTGCTTTGGGGAGCGGGACATTCGGAGGGTGTGTGCATTTCTGGAGGAGGCATGGGGTGTTAGGATGGGAGAGGGGTGAGGTGTGTGAGGCGGCTGGCGGGGTGACGGCCCTGCGGAAGGTTATCGGAGGAAGGTGAGGGTGAAACCGGTGGCGCTAACAAGCCTATACCGACCAAGTTCCAGTTCCAGTATCATGAACCTAAAAATCCAAAAAAATATAGCACTAGAGTCGCAATTACGGTAACTGCCGGCTGATTCGTATACTACTCTTGGAACTCACTTAAAATACTTTAGCAAAAATACAGATGCAACGGAAAAGGTAAAATTAGCAAAAGATGAATATAAGGGAAAAGATAATACAGGACAAACAAAGAATGAAAATTGAAATATAAAGTAGTGATTCTTTGTAAGGAAGTAGGAAGCAAGGACAGGAAAGATTCACTTGCAAAAGAATAACCACTAACGATTATCCTAACGCTTATACGTATATACCATTACCCTCATTTAAGCAAATGAATAAAACCCTGATTGTCATATTATTTCGACAAATTTCACTGCACAACCTTATAGAAAAATACCACACAGTCTAAGCAATATACACCAATAAATCTGCTAGTTCGGGTGAATAGAGATACGTGGCAAAGTACTAATTTTTCCAAAAAAAAAGATGCATCACCTAGTAAGGCATAAGAAATTTATTTAGGATGCTATTTCTACTTCTTATTTAGCAGTGGAAAAGTAATTAAAATTATAATGGAACTTTATAAGGAGCATAAATAGCTCAAAGAAAGACGCCCCTCTTCAGAACAACTTCAATGACATTTTGATCTTATTGAAGTTTTCACTCTGAATATTCGTCATTAGCTTCTTCATTGCATGGTTAAGGCCCGCTTCACACAAGTTTAACACAGAGGAAAAGAAGCTCTTCTTAAAATGTGTTCACACTTGCAGTTTTTTTTATCGCTGATGGAAAAATTACATAAATTTTTTACTTCAGCGATGAATAAACGGAAGTGTGAACAAATTTTGAAAATAGCTTTCTTTCTGCACTGTTAAAAATGAAAGTGGAAGCGGTGCCTTAACCATGGTGCTCGGACAACTCGTACCTGGACAACTCGTACCCGGACAAGTCGTACCCAGACAACTGGTATACAGGACAACTCGTACCCGGACAACTAGTACCCTATTTTATAATTTCGTGTTAAATGTACCTAATTATAATAACTGAATAAAATATAAGTCAGATTTTCAAAATTTAGGTAAATGTACATAATTATAAATTAAATAACGTATGCGTGTAGGTGCCTCTAATATATTTTTCTAATATATTTTTCGCGTATTATGTTTGAAAATATATATCATGCAATGAAAGACTCTTGAAGTGAGATCATACGAATTTTGTAATGTAGTCTATATTGTAGTCTCTATAAAAGTTCCTATTTTTTCCTCATTTGAATTGTCAGTTTATGTATGTTTCATTGCAATAAAAAAAATTGGTTATTTTATTATGCATTTAATTTTTATTATAATTATGTACATTTAACTAAATTTTGAAAATCGGACTTGTATTTTATTCAGTTATTATAATTAGGTACATTTAACACGAAATTATGAAAATCGGGTACCAGTTGTCCGGGTACGAGTTGTCCTGTATACCAGTTGTCCGGGTACGAGTTGTCCGGGTACCAGTTGTCCTAGAGCCCTTAACTATGCAATGAACAAGCGAAGAACGAAAATTCAGAGTGAAAACTTCAATGAGGTCAAAATGTCACTGAAGTTGTTCTATTTCCAAATAGTTTCCAAGGAAGAAGTGTAAGGACCCAGAATTATACTGTCTACCATTATATTTTTTTACCTTTTATTCACTGCCTTTTAGTAAGTAAAATCACAGAGTTAGCTCTAAGAATAACCTTCGCGCAATGATAAAAATAATCACCCTCACTCTTTGCTTACCTGTTCTTAAACTATTAACTATGTCCATCAGTTCAAAAATGTTTTTACCTGTTAATAAAACAATAAGAGGCGGAGAAAAAGAGACATAGATACAGTTTTTTTTAATTCCACTGAAGAAAATTTATCTGTGGAGTTTACCTCAGCGTAATATTCATATATCTGCTTAGTTCTTGCCAAATCAGTATTTTCGTAGGCTAATACACTGCTTCCAGCTAGATTTGATTTGAGTATTTGAAAGTTTTAATAACTTCCCAGTTAAAAATGGGTACAGTTACTACAGTATATTGGTCACTTTTCCATGGTTTACCGCAGTTTAAGCATTTCTAAAGGTACGTTTTGCATGCAGCGATTGGTGCAATTATTGCTCAGCTATGATCGCCCAGAAATAGGAATACATAGAAATAGTGCTCAGTGATAATCGCTTGTTGCAAAACAGCCCCATATGAATAGCATTGGATTGGTGATCAGCGATAATAGCGAGGCGACGATCGCCGAGCGACTATCGCAACAATCGCTGGATGCAAAACGCACCTTAAGCAGCGCCCAGCGATTTTCTATACGCTCCGCAAATAGTAACCAGCATCTGACATGGCCTTGGAAGTGTATTGGCGAAATAATCTGATCCGAAAACTCTGGAGAACAAATCAATGATAACCTGCAGAGTTTATTGCAGTTTTTAGGCCATTATCTCCCGAGATTAGAGTAGTATATAATTGTTCATAAACTATTCTAACAGCTTATTTAATTTCTATATTACTATACATAGGATAAGTTCCGAATTATCGGACAGTTCCACTTTTTGGACACATAAAACAATTAATATTTTTATTTCTTACGTGTCAGAAAATATGTAACTGTCCGATAATTTGTAACTTACCTTATATATGACTTTATTTATTATATATCTAGCTGTAAATAGATAAATGTATATTTTGCAGAAAAACACGATTAATATGTTTGTTCTCAGTATAAAAGTGTTATGAACTTAATAATATGTTTATTTTAGCATGAAGCCTTGTGCAATTACAGTTTAGGGTAAGGTCTCCTTGTATCGTCCCTCTCCATTTATCGTCACGTTTCAGTTATTTTCGTCCATAACAAGACTTAGAAACATTTCTATGGTTTAGGTATTTTACAAATCGATGCTCCATATATTTTTGTTATTGTTACAAAAATGTAAGTAATTTCATTTAAAATTACAATCAGAGTGTCAGTTTAACTGATGAGATGTATGACAATACGGTACATTCAGGATAAACCTACCGAAATTGATTAGGTATAGAGAATTTGTTATGCGCGATTTTACGCTTTTAATAATTTTTTTTTAAAATAACGTTCATACAGTTTTACTAACGTTTAATTGCATTTCTTAAATATAAAATCAGAAATTAATTTAGTCATCAATATTTAAAATAAATCGATGTGTCGATATTTGGGTATCAATAAAGAGGATTTTCCATTTATCGTCATGGGGTGACGATAAATGGTATTTTGATCAATTTCGCAATAGTTGTTTTAAAACAGTTTCATGGTTAGTAAATATATTAATTCTCAATATTTACAAAATTTTCTATGTTTAAATAGCTTTTACCCATTTATCGACCTACTAGAACTTAATTAGGGTGGTAAGCAGGGGGCAAGGTATATTAACTACAAGGTAGAGTATTGCGTAGGTTCATATCAAGATGATTACAGTTTTGTTGTGAAAGACGCTGGCTGGTGTGCGGCCGTGTGCCCCATGATAATTATTTTTACATAGAAACAAGGTCTGTTATTCATTCTTTTCAGAATAAAATGCCTTTCAACTTGTTTTTTTGAACTAAACTGGCTGTATTCAGCATTGTGAAAACTTTTCATATATTTTTTAGTAAGGTTTAATAGGGAAAAACGTATTGTTATTCTTCAAAGTACGTTTATGTAAGAGCTGTCGATCCTGTCTCTTCTTATCCTGTCAATTTCTTCCTAATTCCTACATTTTTAGAAAACCTAAATAATTTAATCAGAACAATTACACTTTTTCATTGCATCCGCACACAGCACAAACAACCACGGCAAAAATTCTTATATACAAATAACTAATTAAGTCGCTGTATCTATTATTGCAGGGGCACACGGCCGTGTGTTCGTATGTGCGTATTTGTTTATGCGCAGAGGAGTCTAAAATTCGTATCAAGGCGTAGCATACCTTGTTAAGTTAATATACCTTGGCAGGGGGGGGAGTAATTAGAGAGGGGAACCTATACATATATAATAGAAACAGAATAGTTGATTATACTATTCAATATACCTTGTTCATCTAAATAATGATTAGTAAAGAAATAAAATTTGATTTAATTAGAAAAAGTGTCATCTAATTTGATAAAACGTACAAAATTTCACAAGTTTTAGACGTCATATCATGTTGTTGTATTGCCATACATAAAACACGTTATCCAAAGAATGTTTGCACATCTGCGTGTGATATTCATAATTAATATAAAGCTGATATTTATCTTAAAATCATTTAGTAGATAGTTTAGTGTTTACATCTCTCTGAGATTCGGTTAATTTTTATTCACACAGTTTACGATGATATATATTTTGTGAACTTCATCTATTTGGAAAAACAAACAACGTGATCTATCAAAATTTCGATACGATTTTGGTTTTCTAAATCTTTTTCCTCTCAAAATAAATTGATTTCAGCTGAAATTATTCATATCATAAATTAATTATTGTTAATCCATCATATTATCTTAAATGCCATTTCCAGTGTCCGGGAAAACTTTGAATATGTTAAATAAACCGCTTAAAATAAAGTTTACTATATATTTTTCATTCTTTTTGAAGTTTTTAATACTCTGTGTGACCTGACCCAATAGTACGAAACACTATTGTTATACTCAAGATATTTAATGAGAAGAAAATTAAAAATATAGTCGCTTTGATTAATTACTTATGTAGGGGTTTTTACGTCTGCTGCAGAATCGGATGCCAATTCACTGACTTCAAAATATAAATTTATTAAGATGAGATTCATGAGCAAAGTCAAATACCACCTGTCGGTGTCTTGCTCATGGATGCAGTAAAGCTACTCCGTGAATGTAGTCACGTAACAAAAATGTGACGAAGAAGTATACGTATACGGTATATCCGGTGATTGTACTCACGGATCGAAGAGGAAGATGAAGAGGTGATAGTAAATGAAACCAACGAGTCTACCTAACACAAAAACTAAGCCCTCGTAGTTGAAGAACATAAACCCAGCGCTACCCTCTAAAACTGTTAGTAGCGTTACAAAAGATTTAGTTGGATAAAATGGGGAAAATATTTCATGATCCAAATTACAACAGTTCAGGGCCCAGAGTGACCATTTTCGTCACATTCCTTGGTAAGGGACTGCATTCACTGAGTAGCTTTCCTACATCCATGAGCTTTGTCACTGACGGTGGTAGGTGACTTTGTTCTTGAAGCCACTTTTCTTTCTAACTGCTTCTTCGAGTCCCTTGCATTCAATTTTATTTGACATCAGCGACATATGGCCTTTGGTTCCGAAGCAGACGTTAAACCCCCTACTAGCTGCAATCAATAATTTCTCCATTCTGGCATCATTTCCCCTACTAAGACAATTTTTCCCTCATTCTACCTGATTTTTCCCCATTCCAACCTGATTTTCCCCCATTCTACCTAATTTCCCCCACTCTACCTAATTTCTCAATTCCACCTGATTTTCCCCAATTCTATCTAATTATCCCCCATTCTACCTGATTTTCCCCCATTCTACCTAATTTTCTCAATTCTACCTGATTTTCCCCCCATTCTACCTAATTTTCCCAATTCTACCAAATTTTCCCACATTTTACCTAATTTCCCTCCATTCAACCTGATTTTCCTCCATTCTAACTGATTTTCCCTGCATTCTACCTAATTTTCCCTGTATTCTACATAATTTTCCCAATTATATCCAATTTTCCTCCATTCTACCTGATTTTCCTCCATTCTACCTGATTTTCCCCATTCCATCTAATTTTCCCCATTCTATCTGATTTTCCCCCATCCAGCAAGCTGTTCAATGAAAATTTTATTCTGTGGACGATATCACACATGTATCGACTCATGACGATAAATGGGTAATAACATGTGACGATATTTGGTTTCAACATGTCGATATTTGGAGTGTTTCAGATATAATATTTGATTCAATGTAGATTAATTTATACTAAAGTAATTGCATAGTACTTTATATGGTTTAAAAGATTTGAATTTCATCTTTTATTTGGTTCTGTCGTATATGCATTAGTAGAGAGGAGAGTTAAACAATAATAACAGTTTTGAAGGAAACCTCTTAAGTGGCCGATAAATGGGGACTTTCCCCTACTCTTCGCCAATGATTCAATTCTTATTTATATACAGTATAAGAAATAAATAACTATACAGTATGATTTTAATAAATAGTTTAAATTACTAAGAATTTTCCTAGACTATTTTTATGATTACAGTGAAGCACCTTATACAGTATATGTGAGGAATTGTCGTATTGATTCCTCCATAACTCGTAGTTTTCCATGATCAAAATCATGAAAACTACGGTCATTGAGGAGTAAGGGTAACTAGGACAAAATTAATGAGGTAAATCATTTTCTATAATTTAAACATAGAAACTAATTCATATCTTAAGTTCATCTCATAATCCAGGTCCTTCATTATTCGAATGCTTCATGACTTATGAGCTTTATTGAATTATTATTTTTAAAGAATATTGAATCCGATGAAGTTTATTATTTATTTATCAAAAAAACATAAATGAAAGATAATTATTTTTACTTAATCATTATTAAGTAAAAACCAATATGACCAATATGACTAATTGGTCTTCTTCTTGGAAATCTTACTAAATTTATGAAGTGCAGCACAAGAGAAACGACGAAAAAGTTGTACATCCTTTATTTTTAGGGCTTTCGAATAATAGAATATTCATTATCAATAACCTAATTAAGACTAATTTTAAAGAAATAAGAAGTATTTTGGATACCGAAATTAATAAAGTCTCCTAAATAGTTAATACAAATAAAATTTAAGATGAAGAAAAGGAAAAATAATAAGTTATTAACCCAAAATAGTTAAATTGAAAGAACTCGCTTGTTCATTAAGCGTAGGAGACTGTTTATGAATATATATATATGAAATAGATTAATATGAGAATGATCAGAAAACAGTAGGAAGATATCATCTACATATCTACGATAAAATTTAGGTTTAAATTATAAGGGGCAATCATCTAGCCAACGTTGTTCATGAAAACATAAAAAGACATTCGCAAGAGTGGGACCAAGCGGATTTCCCATACCTACACCATCAAATTGGGAAAATAACTTACCATTGAAAAGGAAGAGGACATTCTTAACAGCAAGCTCAAGTAACTGCTTGAAGAAACATGAAGATAAACTGGGAGACAACATTGGGTCCGAGTAGAGTTCTCATATTAATCTATGGGTCCGAGTTCTCATATTAATCTATTTCATAACTATTTGAACACGAAGCATTCTAATATTAAATTGATTATATATATAGATTCTAATGTACGAATATCACACTGGTTAGTAGTTTGCAAAATTTTGAAATTTTCTTCTTTAATTGGGTGATTAAAATCGAAAGAATGGTTACGAATTGAACTGAAAGGTGGGGGGGGGGGGAGCTATAGGGGTTATTAGTTCTAAAAGATATTCCCTTATGTTGAGAAATTCTCACCTTTAATTCTCACCTTTCATGTGAACAGTGCCAGTCTACTTACATCGGTGAGACCATGGTGCAGTTAAAGGTGAGAATTTCTCAACATAAGGGAATATCTTTTAGAACTAATAACCATAGCTCCCCACCTTTCAGTTCAATTCGTAACCATTCTTTCGATTTTAATCACCTTAATTAAAAAAGAAAATTTCAAAATTTTGCAAACTACTAACCAGTGTGATATTCGTACATTAGAATCTATATATATATTCATATATAGTGAACACGCTTAATGAACAAGCGAGTTCTTTCAATTTAACTATTTTGGGTTAATAACTTATTATTTTTCCTTTTCTTTATTTTAAATTTTCTTTTATTTGTATTAACTATTTAGGTGACTTTATTAATTTCGGTATCCAAAATACTTCTTGTTTCTATATATTTCTTTAAAATTAGTCTTAATTAGGTTATTGATAATGAATATTCTATTATTCGAAAGCTCTAAAAATAAAGGATGTACAACTTTTTCGTCGTTTCTCTTGTGCTACACTTCATAAATTTATTCATAATAGTAACATTTGAAAAGTGAATGACCATTCCAGTTATAAACTTATAAATAAATAAACTTGCAAAATAGGTCTATGAAAAGAATTCACATACGTTCTCAAAAAACTGAAATTTCAAAAATTTAAATGTAATCTAACTTGTGTCACGTGTTCGATCTGTCTTTCCTTTTGGCTGTGACACATTGAATATGAGCTGTTTACATTGTTTGGTGAAATCGTTAATAATTGTGATATTGTGTAATGTGTTGGTAATTGTCGTATGTGAATTTGCATGTGCTGACAGTGTTTATACACTATTTCAGTTTTAAACTAGACTAGGTATTTTTATTCCAACCAATTAAATAGGTACAAGGTACTACGTACGCTCGAAATTTTCTCCAACTTTCATTTTGGTAGCAATCTATACGAGGTAGCCTAGTTACCTAAGCTTAGTAGGCTAGGTGTTACCTAGGTCCAGTTTTTACGTATGCTCATTAAATAGAATAAAGTACCAGCCAAGTTTTACGAACTCTGCCTTGCCTACCTCCTTTCCTTGCGTTCTTGACGTTTCTTTAGGAACTACTTAGCTAGCTATCAACTGAAATTCACATAGCCCAAACTCCCAAAGGCCATAGTTACACCTAGGTAACTAAGGGGAAGTTATGAATTATCGCACCGTTTCACATCTTCGGTCATATAAGAAACCATATATACCTAGCCCTGATTGTTTAAAATAAATATTTCAGATAATTTTGGTTTTAAAATTTCAAGGTAGTTATTATATATGTGAAATTCTGTTACAAAATAGTGCTTATGTTTGAGCTGGTGAGAAATCTTTAGCTAGCGGAGAGAAATCATGAAAAGATAACAAAACACCTCACAGGAGTCAGAATTGAAGAGTTGTTCAGATATCAGCTAAGCTAATATTACTAGGGAAAGTTCCGAATTATCGGTTACTACCTGCTTCATCTTCGGTCATATAAGAAAAAATATATAAAATTTGTTACTATTAGGCAGTGCTATCTAATACTTCTGCAAGCCTGGGTTTGCGGAGTATTAGATAGTAATGTGTAATAATAACAATTTTTATATATTTTTTCTTATATGACCGAAGATGAAATACTGACCAATAATTCAGAACTTACCCTAACAGTGAAAAATACTTTAGCAACTATGTAACTGTTTAATAGATTGCTGACTGAAATGTTTTGACTGCTGACTGTTCAGTGACTGCTGACTGTTCAGTGACTGTTGACTGTTTAGTGACTGTTGACTGTTTAGTGACTGCTGACTGAAATGTTTTGACTGCTGACTGTTTAGTTACTGCTGACTGTTTAGTGACTGTTGACTGTTTAGTGACTGTTGACTGTTCAGTGACTGCTGACTGAAATGTTTTGACTGCTGACTGTTTAGTGACTGTTGACTGTTTAGTGACTGTTGACTGTTTAGTGACTGCTGACTGAAATGTTTTGACTGCTGACTGTTTAGTGACTGCTGACTGTTTAGTGACTGTTGACTGTTTAGTGACTGTTGACTGTTCAGTGACTGCTGACTGAAATGTTTTGACTGCTGACTGTTTAGTGACTGTTGACTGTTTAGTGACTGTTGACTGTTTAGTGACTGCTGACTGAAATGTTTTGACTGCTGACTGTTTAGTGACTGTTGACTGTTTAGTGACTGTTGACTGTTTAGTGACTGCTGACTGAAATGTTTTGACTGCTGACTGTTTAGTGACTGTTGACTGTTTAGTGACTGTTGACTGTTTAGTGACTGCTGACTGAAATGTTTTGACTGCTGACTGTTTAGTGACTGTTGACTGTTTAGTGACTGTTGACTGTTTAGTGACTGCTGACTGAAATGTTTTGACTGCTGACTGTTTAGTGACTGTTGACTGTTTAGTGACTGTTGACTGTTTAGTGACTGCTGACTGAAATGTTTTGACTGCTGACTGTTTAGTGACTGTTGACTGTTTAGTGACTGTTGACTGTTTAGTGACTGCTGACTGAAATGTTTTGACTGCTGACTGTTTAGTGACTGTTGACTGTTTAGTGACTGTTGACTGTTTAGTGACTGCTGACTGAAATGTTTTGACTGCTGACTGTTTAGTGACTGTTGACTGTTTAGTGACTGTTGACTGTTTAGTGACTGCTGACTGAAATGTTTTGACTGCTGACTGTTTAGTTACTGCTGACTGTTTAGTGACTGTTGACTGTTTAGTGACTGTTGACTGTTCAGTGACTGCTGACTGAAATGTTTTGACTGCTGACTGTTTAGTGACTGTTGACTGTTTAGTGACTGTTGACTGTTTAGTGACTGCTGACTGAAATGTTTTGACTGCTGACTGTTTAGTGACTGCTGACTGTTTAGTGACTGTTGACTGTTTAGTGACTGTTGACTGTTCAGTGACTGCTGACTGAAATGTTTTGACTGCTGACTGTTTAGTGACTGTTGACTGTTTAGTGACTGTTGACTGTTTAGTGACTGCTGACTGAAATGTTTTGACTGCTGACTGTTTAGTGACTGTTGACTGTTTAGTGACTGTTGACTGTTTAGTGACTGCTGACTGAAATGTTTTGACTGCTGACTGTTTAGTGACTGTTGACTGTTTAGTGACTGTTGACTGTTTAGTGACTGCTGACTGAAATGTTTTGACTGCTGACTGTTTAGTGACTGTTGACTGTTTAGTGACTGTTGACTGTTTAGTGACTGCTGACTGAAATGTTTTGACTGCTGACTGTTTAGTGACTGTTGACTGTTTAGTGACTGTTGACTGTTTAGTGACTGCTGACTGAAATGTTTTGACTGCTGACTGTTTAGTGACTGTTGACTGTTTAGTGACTGTTGACTGTTTAGTGACTGCTGACTGAAATGTTTTGACTGCTGACTGTTTAGTGACTGTTGACTGTTTAGTGACTGTTGACTGTTTAGTGACTGCTGACTGAAATGTTTTGACTGCTGACTGTTTAGTGACTGTTGACTGTTTAGTGACTGTTGACTGTTTAGTGACTGCTGACTGAAATGTTTTGACTGCTGACTGTTTAGTGACTGTTGACTGTTTAGTGACTGTTGACTGTTTAGTGACTGCTGACTGAAATGTTTTGACTGCTGACTGTTTAGTGACTGTTGACTGTTTAGTGACTGTTGACTGTTTAGTGACTGCTGACTGTTCAGTTACTGCTGACTGTTGACTGTTTAGTTACTGTTGACTGTTTAGTTACTGTTGACTGTTTAGTGACTGCTGACTGTTTAGTGACTGCTGACTGTTTAGTTACTGCTGACTGTTTAGTGACTGTTGACTGTTTAGTTACTGCTGACTGTTTAGTGACTGTTGACTGTTTAGTTACTGCTGACTGTTTAGTGACTGCTGACTGTTTAGTGACTGTTGACTGTTTAGTTACTGCTGACTGTTTAGTTACTGCTGACTGTTTAGTGACTGCTGACTGTTTAGTGACTGTTGACTGTTTAGTGACTGCTGACTGTTTAGTGACTGCTGACTGTTTAGTTACTGCTGACTGTTTAGTGACTGTTGACTGTTTAGTTACTGCTGACTGTTTAGTGACTGTTGACTGTTTAGTTACTGCTGACTGTTTAGTGACTGCTGACTGTTTAGTGACTGTTGACTGTTTAGTTACTGCTGACTGTTTAGTTACTGCTGACTGTTTAGTGACTGCTGACTGTTTAGTGACTGTTGACTGTTTAGTTACTGCTGACTGTTTAGTGACTGCTGACTGTTTAGTGACTGTTGACTGTTTAGTTACTGCTGACTGTTTAGTTACTGCTGACTGTTTAGTGACTGCTGACTGTTTAGTGACTGTTGACTGTTTAGTTACTGCTGACTGTTTAGTGACTGCTGACTGTTTAATGACTGTTGACTGTTTAGTTACTGCTGACTGTTTAGTTACTGCTGACTGTTTAGTGACTGCTGACTGTTTAGTGACTGTTGACTGTTTAGTTACTGCTGACTGTTTAGTGACTGCTGACTGTTTAGTGACTGTTGACTGTTTAGTTACTGCTGACTGTTTAGTGACTGCTGACTGTTTAGTGACTGTTGACTGTTTAGTTACTGCTGACTGTTTAGTTACTGCTGACTGTTTAGTGACTGCTGACTGTTTAGTGACTGTTGACTGTTTAGTTACTGCTGACTGTTTAGTGACTGCTGACTGTTTAGTGACTGTTGACTGTTTAGTTACTGCTGACTGTTTAGTTACTGCTGACTGTTTAGTGACTGCTGACTGTTTAGTGACTGTTGACTGTTTAGTTACTGCTGACTGTTTAGTGACTGCTGACTGTTTAGTGACTGTTGACTGTTTAGTTACTGCTGACTGTTTAGTTACTGCTGACTGTTTAGTGACTGTTGACTGTTTAGTTACTGCTGACTGTTTAGTTACTGCTGACTGTTTAGTGACTGTTGACTGTTTAGTGACTGTTGACTGTTTAGTTACTGCTGACTGTTTAGTTACTGCTGACTGTTCAGTTACTGCTGACTGTTGACTGTTTAGTTACTGCTGACTGTTCAGTTACTGCTGACTGTTGACTGTTTAGTTACTGCTGACTGTTGACTGTTTAGTTACTGCTGACTGTTTAGTTACTGTTGACTGTTTAGTTACTGCTGACTGTTTAGTTACTGCTGACTGTTCAGTTACTGCTGACTGTTTAGTTACTGCTGACTGTTTAGTGACTGTTGACTGTTTAGTTACTGCTGACTGTTCAGTTACTGCTGACTGTTGACTGTTTAGTTACTGCTGACTGTTTAGTTACTGTTGACTGTTTAGTTACTGCTGACTGTTTAGTTACTGCTGACTGTTCAGTTACTGCTGACTGTTTAGTTACTGCTGACTGTTTAGTTACTGCTGACTGTTTAGTTACTGCTGACTGTTTAGTTACTGCTGACTGTTTAGTGACTGTTGACTGTTTAGTTACTGCTGACTGTTCAGTTACTGCTGACTGTTGACTGTTTAGTTACTGCTGACTGTTCAGTTACTGCTGACTGTTGACTGTTTAGTTACTGCTGACTGTTCAGTTACTGCTGACTGTTGACTGTTTAGTTACTGCTGACTGTTTAGTTACTGCTGACTGTTCAGTTACTGCTGACTGTTTAGTTACTGCTGACTGTTTAGTTACTGCTGACTGTTTAGTTACTGCTGACTGTTTAGTTACTGCTGACTGTTTAGTTACTGCTGACTGTTTAGTTACTGCTGACTGTTCAGTTACTGCTGACTGTTGACTGTTTAGTTACTGCTGACTGTTCAGTTACTGCTGACTGTTTAGTTACTGCTGACTGTTTAGTTACTGCTGACTGTTCAGTTACTGCTGACTGTTGACTGTTTAGTTACTGCTGAGTGTTGACTGTTTAGTTACTGCTGACTGTTCAGTTACTGCTGACTGTTTAGTTACTGCTGACTGTTTAGTTACTGCTGACTGTTTAGTTACTGCTGACTGTTCAGTTACTGCTGACTGTTGACTGTTTAGTTACTGCTGAGTGTTGACTGTTTAGTTACTGTTGACTGTTTAGTTACTGCTGACTGTTTAGTTACTGTTGACTGTTTAGTTACTGCTGAGTGTTGACTGTTATGTGACTGTTGACTGTTTAGTGACTATTGACTGTTTAGTGACTGTTGATTGTTTAGTGACTGTTTGCCGGCTATTTCAGCTAGTAACTAACTGGCTATTTAAATATCTTTTGATTGTGATGTTGTGAATTTATTTCAATATATAGCTATATTATGTCAAATGTTATTAATATTTATTACTTTTCCTTATCTAATCAAATATCGTTCAACCTATCCCAATCAATACTTGATAAAATTCGCTGGATCCTAATTAATATGCTAATTTGTAAAATGTTATATTTAAGATCATTTTGATAGAGCGGACCACTTTGACGTCAGCCCATAAATTTTCTTTCAACCCTCCTCATTGATTTTTTGAGGATATAAATGAACAAGACTAGAAATGAAGACACCCAACCAATTATAAGGAAGGTTCTAACATTTAACATTCAATGAAAGTTTCTTAGTGTTGATTTATGTAATAGATACTTCTTATCGTGATATTTCCTATTTTAGTGATTTTATCAAGTACCTAACTAGTTTTTATCAGTTTTGAAAGGAATTCAGCTCTCGGTTAATGCTAAATACAGGAGTGAGTTATGCTCAAAATGCTTATATTTGTCTAAGCTCTCTTAGTAAAGGTGTTAATGATATTCTACCTTGTCCAGAGCAGTTATTTGAAATATAAATTTTTGATTATTATCACTCTTAGCAGCTCCATCAAAAGCTGTCCGTGAAGAAGGAGAGGAATGACTGACTGATTTTTTTACTTATTATTTGACTCCTGTTATATCATTTCGTTGTTAACGCAACTTGGAGAAAAATGTTATGGTTATGTTTGCTCTTCAACTAAGAGTTCTCTGATTGTATTATGTTTTAGGAGTTCAGAGGCTTCAAGTACCACTATCTCTTCATTTTCCTTTTTCATACTTGAGTATTATAGTCAGATGGACTTGTCTCCCTTTAAATACATTTTTATTGAGTAATTGTATTCACGAAGTAACTTTTCAAGTTCAATGAGCTTTTTACAGACTGGTAGTAGGTAAATTTGAACTTACCTTTATGACCGCTTCTTTGAGGGTCACTGTATTAAGTTTTCATTAACTTCACCGATTTGGTCATTCATTATGAATCATATATTGAAATAACCAATTCATTCTAGGTATGCATGATTTTTGTACTATTACTGAAGTAAAATTATTTCTATTTCAGGAGCTCTTTCTGAAATGTCACTTGGCCTTTGTGTGGGGTTTAATCCTCCTCGTCTTACGTCCCTAGTTTCCTCTTGGAGTAAGACTAACGTCAAGTCCTCGCCACTCCTCCCTGTTCTCCGCATTCCCCTCCTCCATCCCAACGGCTGCAGATCCTCTGCATCATATCTCCTCCAACTGTTCCTCTATCTCCCTGTAGTTCTTGTTCCAAAAGTAAGACTCCTTCAATAATCAAGTTCTTCTCACCAGCCCTCTTGACATGACTAAGCCATCTCAGGCGATTTCTTCTTACTACGCACTTTATACTCTCTAGGACGCAGTCTCCAGCACTTCCTCTCTTGGAATCCTGTCTGCCATCTGACTCCTGTTACCTATCTCACAATCTTCCTGTCCGCTACTTTTGAGATATTTTTAATTTGGTTCCGTCAGTGGCATGACTCTGACCCATATAGACTAACAGGTCTGATGCATGCTTCATATACCATTGTACTGCTCTTCATAGGTATACTAAGTAATATTTAGAAAGAGGCTCGAGATAACTCTCCACTTCAGCCATGCCGCCCCAAGTCTTCTAATCGTCATCTCTGTTCCTCCCTCTCAATCGAACACATTAGGCAGATAACAGAAACTTCTTTCAATGTTTCAGTTTCCAGCACAATACTATCATTATTTCTCTTTCTCTACTCAGTATATTCTACTTCTACATGAGGGATATAGAAAGTTCAGTGCTCTATTGGAGAGATGGTAAGAAAAACCCCAATGCTAGAATGGTAGTTTATTAAGGTTTGAAGAATGCGGCATCAGTCCATTCTCTTGTGCTGTTAAAGAACAGGTAAATAATAGCTAGTACCAATACTAAATAGAACCTCTTGTGTTGGATTTTTTTACTGTGATTATTACATATTTTCTGTGTGTGAAATCGTGTTTTTGTTTTTCAAATAAAAGTATGTATTTTAATATTGTTTTCCATCCTTTTCTCTAGAAATGACAGGAAATGTTATGAAATGCATAATTCTACATCTTAAGTTTTTAATTATTTTATTTGATTGTATTTATGATACCTCCTGGTAACCCATTAATATATCTAGTTATATTGCTATGTATTTTAACTATTTTTTTTGTTCTGATCTGAAATGTGAAACTGTGCGATAATTCGTAACTTACCCTATTTGGGATTTATCACAGGAGCAGTTTCGAGGTAGTCACTAGGGCAGTGGGAGCCAAACTTCATTTATTGTAATCTCTTCCTTCTCATGAAATAATCACATCTTTTTATATGTGACTATATCACGAAGTTATTGTAATGCACCAATGAAGTTGGATAAATTTAATTCAGTTAAATTCTTTTTCCGGTCAAAATAGGTTGAAGGTGACTTTTAATAGATTTAATTTAAAAGTTAAATTGTAATTCATATTCAGTTTTTACCCTCGTGGCAGATACTAACTGGAATGCTGCTACTGAATAATGTCACATTCATAATAAAGCTATATGCATGCAATTCGTATATTTATATATGAATGTGCCATTCATATTCAGGGTAGTATCCATGCGATCAATATCTGCCACGGGGGTATTTTAATATAATAATTCAGTCGTGGCCCCAAAAGCGGTCAGTTTGGCTCTCACGTTGCGCTCCCAGGCTGCCAGAGTGACTTTTCCGATCGGCTTGACCGCTGCCTCGAACCTGCTTCTATTTTCAATACGGTTAGCACAATGATAATGCTAAATTTAAATGTCACAATTAAAAATAGTCGATACAGCAGATGTTTCTCCTATTCTCTAATAACTTTATCACAAAAACATGACAGTTAGGTGCATCAACTGGTTCTAGGAATATCCGGTCTGGGAAAACTCGGTTTCAGTTTATAAAGATTATTAAAGAATATTAACAGAAAAAGTTGAAATAATGGGTACTGAAATGTGTAGTGTATTTACTATAAGTTAGTAACATCATTAACCTGTGTAAAATGATACGTAACATTAGTAATTTTGACATTTTTTCAACATGAGATTTTAGCGGAAAATTCGGTATCGGAATTTTCGGTCTCTGAGTATTCGGTCTGAGGTATAAATAAAACTTATGAATTAGATGTATTGGGGGGCATGCACCACGCTGTTATAATATGAAACTAATTTGCTTCGCTCTGAATATTTCGAAACGAGATTGAATGATATTTTAATCCAATAGTTTTCTCTAAACATTATTAAATACGAAAGATAATTCACATATATAGTTTCATTCATTCATATTATATATATCATCATATCTCAATTTCGGAATTTTCCAACAGTTTCTTCTACAAGTCATGATTCCAACAGTCCTGATTCAAGTAAAGCTGTTTCGAATGCTTTATTGACAACGAGTGTATCCAGGTCAAACCAATTGCGACTCAAATTTCACAGAGAGCCCAATTTAAAAATAACGGTGGAAGAAGTAGCTCTAATGGATCTCTATTGGTAACAGAATTTGCAATTCAAAAACAGGAGACAGAATAACATTTGCAAACAAACTTCATTGTGGTATTATTGGTTCATTTTTCCACCTAACAGATTATATATTGAAGTTAAATTACATTAATTTATTGTGTGTGTGTTTGACTAGTTCGGTGGACACATTTTGAAATTGCATAAAATGCTGATGGAAAAGTGAAAATATTCAGAATTATATTTTGATTTAATGTATAAATAAATTACATATACATTCTGCATTTAAATAGTTTAAACAGAAGATGTAACGGCTACTTCTAATTAATCATTTTACTCCGTCTAATTGAAATTGAAACCAAGCCGAAATACATTTATTATGTATCTACTGATAAATCTGAACGAAATTGAATTCATAGCCATGAACAATTTTGATCCATTGAGTCAAATAAAAGGTTTAAAATTACTTGAATTTTGTTTTTCTTACATATATCTAATTAAAAATTGAATATTTTGTCTTCCAATTAATTAGTAGGTAAACAATAACTGTATAATGATAATCTTAGTTTATAATGTAAATTATAAAGCGATTGTAAAAACCTCTTGATTATCATGGATGGAAAAACTGGAACCTAGAACTGTATTCGTGAATTAACTAAAGATGAAAATTTCTTTCATCCTTTCAAGAGGACTGAAAATTGTTACTGTACCCTTTTTTTCTCTTATTTTTTAGGCCATCTTGAAGTACAAGGCCGCATAGAACTTATAGAACTTATATATCATTCATGGCATTGAAATATAAAGTTCCAAGTGGCTCCTGCCTTTATGGAAATTGGAAGTGAAAATATATGCGTTAGAAGATTTTCATTATCTGGCCACTGGAACTGTAACGAACACCATAAGTTGCGGTTTTACTGAGTAATTTTAGTATTATGAAGTCATTTTATTACACGAAAAGATCTCTAGTGAGTTACAATTGTGTCATTTTATTAGTTGGTACGATCTCTATATGCTAGTTTATTTGGGAATTGATTTAGTGTATATTGTTTGAATTTAAAGTGTTTCTGTGTATTTTGATACACAATGACAATTTCTTTATTATGAGTTACATGATAACTGGTAAGTTAGTTATACAATAAGTATAACTATCCACTACACATAATTTACTCAATTTAAAAGAGAATTGAGAATAAGATATGCCCAATATGAAATTTATTGATTAATTAAACTATTCATACCATATCACTTACTCTCAACACCGCCCAATCTTTTCAAATTGACTTTGATTTCGGATAATAAAATTCAATTACAGCAATTCAAAATAAACTTTAGTTTTAATTTCCGTAGCAATTATAATCTCTCCACTATTTTATTCAAACTTTTTTACAATACATTTGAATTACTTTTTTCACATTCTAATTCAATATTGAGGGGGAAATTTGATGCGAAGGGAATAAAGTGGAGATGTAAATAGAATAGACATTCCTGAAAATGGGGGGAATTTGATTGGAACTGTAAGAATAGACGCTAAATTTAGATTCCAAAATTTTTGAAAATGTTGTGAATCTACAGGAGCATTAATTATTTATGATGAAAATTTATGTGTCGATTATAATGGATCAATGTTACAAAATTAATCGATTAATAGGGATAATAAATGCTGCTGGTTACAGATGCAGTGAATAAACTTAAACCTAGTTTCTAGCAAACGGTTTGTCAACAGTCAAAGAAAAGTATTTCTTGGATGATTTTCTCACAAGTATACTAATTACACATTACAAAAAAATCCACTCATTTGTGAAGCTTGTAGATATTTTAAGATTAGTCTGGGTACAAGAAGACCCATTTCTAAAATTTGTAAATTATATGAAATCATATAAGTATGATTACAAAAATGATAACCGTATAGTGATTTTTCTCTTAATCTATATATCTCTATACTGAATCACAGATAGTACATCATCACATGGACACTTTCCTCTGATAGTACATCATAACAGTAACTTCTTTTTCCTCTGATAGTACATCATCACAGTGACTTTTCCCTCTGATAGTACATCATCACAGTGACTTTTCCCTCTGATAGTACATCATCACATGAAGTAACTCTTTCCTCCTATAGTACATACCATATTATATCAATCCAGTGAATGGAGGGCTATGCTAACTCAAACTGTAAATATAAACAAATCCACCTAAAGGGCAAACAGTGATATCGTAACCCCGAGTTTCAAGTTACGAGGCTAGTGCAAATACTGACACTAGAGCTATCGAGAGATTGACACTGAGTAAACTGCTGCTGTATTTTTTTCCAAACCTTCATACCACCATAACTAGCAACGGTAAAATAACTTGCCGTTCTCAAAAAACATTTGATAAAAATTAAGGAAACAAAGTACGGTCTTTTGTATTGTGAATAAAACTTCTCCTCCCTTCTAAGAAATGTTCTCCCTCTGTTTATTCATTCACCATATCTATCTTGGAGAAAAGTATCTCTCTCTTCAATTATATCTCCTTGTTCATTCAGACTACCTGAAAATGTCTTTAGTAAGTGCATGGAGGGCAGTTAATGAAAATATAAAGTTTAAATTAGAAAAAAATTTAACAATAGGGCAAAATTAAAGTAAATCCTAACTCAGGAAATGGAGGTGGGGGGTTAGAGGTTTAATTTATGGTTAATTTGATACAAACTAATTAAACAAATAACGTTATTCCATGAATTCGGCGGTATTTGTTACATCATTATAATGTTTATGTAGTTATACACAGAGAAAAATGGATGGGTAAAGTTTACCATCTGAAGGGTAACTTCAATCTTATAATCGATTTGTCTGACAGACAATCCGAATTATAGGATTGAATTTACCCTTGATGGCTGAATGTAAATTCCCCAGCGGAAAATCCCACCACGGAAAGTTCCACCGCTGGTAAGTTCCAACACAGAATATTCCACCGCCGGAAAATTCTACCGCATAATGCTGGATTCCATTTACAAAAGGTATAATATTTAATAAAACTGATTGCAAGAAAAATGTTCTTTTGGTGGTAACCGAACAACATTTTATTAGTTAAAAAGGGAAGAAATTATAAGAATATTTTATGTTAAGTCATGGCCTAAAAGATAAGCTAAGGAAAACATACGAAATAATAGACAGCTTAATCTGTCTTTTAAATATGAATCAATTCAATTTATGAAAAAATTTAAACAGTGTGAATTCAACAAAAAGTTCCACTGCCTCAGTGACCAACAATTAAGATTCCGTTTGATTATCTTTTAAACATATATATGATGAAACTGAAATTAAGGATTATATTTGGTATGTAATATAAATTTTATTTTATATATATTATCTATCACCCTAGTTTTTAAATGTACCAATATATATTTCAATTTAAATCAGCGACGATAAAAGGTAGAATTAAAAAATAAATTTGACACGTACTGAAATAAAATGTTTAATTAATATCGATATTTTTTAATATAAAAAGAAAAATTACCAAGATGAAACTTTCTGAAACTGTATAATAATCTCTAATACAAAACTAATACAAAATAAAGTTTAAATATAATGCATTTCAACTAAATTTATTTTTATTGTCTATTTCTTTAGAGTCAACTTAAATCAGAGACATGCTGAACCGAATTTATATTGATATGCAACATCTTAATATAAATTTGGTTCAACAGGTCTCTGATTTGAATTAACTCTAAAGAAATAGACAATAAAAACATGCCTGTCAGTTGTCATATTGCTGCTTAATATTAATCTTTTCAATAATGAAAACTAAAAAAATTATTTTGTATCAAACATCAAAATCTGAACTTGTGTTTCTGTTGATAGATTCAAGAAGCTCAATTTAACAGTGTTGCCACAGGTTGGTGATCCAATACCAGCGTCATATTCTGTCACGATTAACCAGTTAAATATTTAATGCCTATATGAAGGACGGATTGTCGATTGTTTTATATTTAAAAAGTAGATTTGTTCATTCATGATTTTATAATTATCAATTATAATTTATAGTTATTCCCACCAGTGTTTTAAAATATATATCTTTACCTATATCTGGAACTCTAGCTGAATTGATTACTAAGTCATTTACTAATGGTGTATTTCCGCAATCTCTCAAAAAGGCTCTTGTAGTCCCACTTTATAAGAATGGTGAGAGAACTTCTATCGGTAATTACAGACCTGTTTCTATCCTGTCTGATTTCTCCAAAGTTTATGAAAGGATTGTTCGTAAACAATTATGGAATTTCCATGATAAAAATGACATTTTGGATGCTAATCATTATGGTTTTCGTAACAATAGGGGTACGTGTCAGGCTGTACATTCTTTTTTGCAGGAGGTTTATGATGCGATTGATAGTAGTTATTTGTACATTTTTTGGTTCCTAGATTTCAGGAAAGCGTCTGACTCTGTTTCTCACGTAATTTTATTATCCAAGCTGAACTTTTACGGCGTGAGAGGCTTGTCACAAACCTGGTTCAGGTCTTACTTATCCTCCCGTAGGCAGTGTGTTGTTGTGGGTAATGTCGTTTCTAATGAAGCATGTACATCGTGTGGTGTTCCACAAGGTAGTTTTTTACGACCTTTGCTCTTTCTCGTATTTATTAACGATTTTCATAGTTGTTCTAATTTTTTCAAATTTACCCTGTTCGCTGATGATTCCACAATTTCTTCTGTTATTCCTTTTAATCATCTTGGTTCTATTCATACTGTAATTAATACCGAAATTCGTGTTATTTATGATTGGTTAGTCAGTAATAAAATTATGGTAAATATTGACAAGTCTAAATATTAGGCAACATTCATTAAATGATAAGTGGAATTTTGTTTCTTCAGATTTTATTGATAATTTTTCTATTTGTCTAAGTAGGTGTTTAGTTTCATCATTGCTTATTTTTTTTATTATTCTCGATATCCAGGTAATAACTACTTCTGCTGTTTGAATCATCTTTATTCGTAAACATGGTGCGATATTTCGCTAAAAACTTTTAGCATCATCAGGCAGTTTATTTAGTCTGCAAGTGACAAAAGACCTAAATTAGTTTATTTATTAACGCAAGATAAAATAATAAAATACTCAAACAGACATTTAATAATTAATTTGACTATCATTAAAACACTAAATAACACAAAACAAGAAGTAGTGAAATGGTTAGGTATAAAATGTGCTTTATATAGAGAGTTAGTTCAGATGTGCATATTTACGTGCACATGCATGTGCGTTAAGGATATTGGGTAAGTTACTTTGGCAATTGTACAGAAATATATAAAAATATGAAATGTATGAAGGAATTTTTTTTAAAATTTTAGTATATATAACATGGTTAGTTGTAAATGAACAATATTTTTATTTAAACTTAATATAGATTGTTGAGAATAACATATTATAATAATGATTAAAATATTGATAGCACGCATGTTTCTCCTTCCTTTTGTGCGTTTAAGGTTGGGTTGAGTTCCTTAATTGAGAGTGCTTCTGCTATTATTAAATCTTCTTTTGTTTGGAAATGGCGAATTATATTGGTATTGTCTAGTATTTCTTGAGTTTTGATTTTGATGCGATGCTCTTGAGAATTGTGTAGTGCTATTGAACCATTTTGTGCATGATTTCTTAGTTGGTCAGTAAGGCTGCACTGCACTCTGTGTAGCCTACGTAAGTTGATTTTGAAGGTTTACACTTTTCCGCGGGGCAGGTGTACATGTAGACTACTCTGGAGCGCTTGCCTTTGGTATTTCTTATGAAGATATTTCGGAGTTTTCTATTTTTGT
Organism: Caprella mutica; assembly: GCA_947561585.1. Classification (NCBI taxonomy): domain Eukaryota; kingdom Metazoa; phylum Arthropoda; class Malacostraca; order Amphipoda; family Caprellidae; genus Caprella; species Caprella mutica. The sequence goes on along the minus strand of CANNZV010003180.1, from coordinate 43,780 downwards.
AATATATTTTGAGGCTGATATCTGTGTTTTCTGCTGTTGTAGAGATGTGGTCTTTAACTATTTTCCGAAGGTTCTGTTCTTCTTGCTTGTAATTTGATGACATCTGGTTTCTATAGTAGAGTGGAATGGTATCTTTTATGGGTTGTTGTTGATCATTTTGTAGCTGCTTTTTATTGATAAATAATTGTTGGATTTCTCGGTCGATGATTGACATCGGGAAATTATTGTTTGTTAGTAATTGCTGGATTCGGTTTATTTCTTGGTGAATCTTAGCCCAATTGCTGGAAATGTTTTATGCTCGATGGAGGAATGTTTTGATACACCTGTTTTGTATTGTTCCGGTGCTAAACTATTATAGTTAAGGCATTCTCCGGAGTTTATTGGTTTATTGTAGACTGCAGTGGGTAGGGTCTTATGTGGTTGGCGTGTGATTGCAACATCTACAAAGGCTATCGTCTTCTTGCATTCTATTTCGTATGTGAATATTAGAACTGATAAGTTTTCGAACTTTGTTTTGATTTCTTGAAGGGTCTTGATGTCCTTGATCATAAGAAAAATATCATCTTTATACCTTGTGTATATCAACGGAGGATTGTCTAGGATAGAGGATCTTGTGAGGCTTGGTGATGGAATTGTGAAATGTGTGGATTCTGTGAAGTTTCTTGGTGTTACCTTGGATAAAAATCTCACATTTTCTCGTCATATTGATCCGGTGTCAATTAAAATCTCTAGATCAATTGGAGCACTCTCAAAGAGGAACACTCTTTTCCCCAGTCATATCATGAAATCGTTGTACTATTGTATGATTTCATCCTCACTTTTTGTATGCAATTGAGGCATGGTATGGTGCACCTAAATACATGATTAATAAATTGGTTGCTCTTGACCAAACTGTTAGGGAATTTATGTTCAATAAATAAAAAATTACCTAGACTTAGAAATACATTTTGAAATAAACTGTTTATTTATACTGTTCATTTGTATATTTTTTTCAAAATGGTGGAATTTTCCACATCTGGTATTTAACGCCGGTTGAATCTTCCGCGGCGGAATCTTCCTGGTTGAACTTTCCGCTGTGGAATTTACCGGCCACGGAATTAACCATCTGATGGGATGAAAAACACTCATAAAGTAAACGTTCAGATGATTGAATCTACCCTTCAAGTTACCCTAATCTAACGAAGGGTAGCTTCAACCATCTTTTATAGTGATTGATTCAATCATCCTAATATTAATATTTAAATAGATATTAATTAAATTATATTAGGGGTTTAACATCTGCTTCGACCATAACGCTGACGTCAAAAGGAAAATGAGTACAAGGGACTGGAAGAAACAGTAAGAAATGAAAGTGGCTCCATGAACAAGGTTATCTACGACCGTCGGTCACAATGCTCATGAATACAGAAAAGCTACTCTGTGAATGCAGTCACTTACCAAAGAATCTGACGAAAACGGACACAAGTACCGGTGGCTGCAATCACGGATCTTATTTAAGAAAATAAATAGGATTTAATTGGGAAAAATATATCTCATAGGGTATATTATTTTTAAGATAATATATTTAATAAGAAATAAATATAAAAATTATCGAATTATATATAGCTAGTGCAAACAATTAAATTCATAGCTATATTTAATAATAAACAAAAAAAAATTATCCTAAAAGCCTACTAGTATTTTTGGTAATGATGATCTAACGCCTTCTCGTTCAAACATGTACATTTTGCGGCAAGCTAAAAAGAAGTTTCCACAGAGAATATCTGCCTGTGGCTCTGTCGAAGGAAAGATACACGCTTAAATGAAACCCCCTAATCAAGCTGCAATAGATCAGAGAATTGTTATTATGAGTATGGCTAAACTCGAGGATCTGTGTATGCGTGAACTGGGAGTGTCTTCTGGTGAACTTTGCGGAGTTAAAAATGATGATTGACTTCTTTCCTTTGAGAAAGTTATATACGGCACTGCTGATTGCAGACTTAAGTATCTCTTCGATATTTCCTGTTCTGCAACTGGTGCACTTTACCGGTGTGATAAAACTCTGATGAGCCTTAGCTTATCAGCTGATTTTCTTATATTCTTGATTCCTACGTACGCTCCTCCCCATATACTGTGTGTTTCCTCCTGATATCTGATATTTTTTTCTCATGGCTAAGATGTGCTCTACCATCTCGGTTACGTCTTTATATTTCTCGTTATCGCTCTATGTTTAATAACTGTATGCTATTTGTTTATAACTCTACTTGCTTCTATTGTGCGTGTTTCTTTTCATATGCCTGGTTAACATTCAATGATGTACTTTCTTCTGTTCTTATAATTGATAATTACCATTATAATTGTTTTTTCACGGCATATTTTCTTGATATTAACCTATCTGATTCCTACGTCCTATTTCTTTCTTAATTTCATGTTTAGGATGGTAGGTAGTTTTAGTTCATTTAGGCTAATCTATTGCCAATTTATCTTGCTTGCCCTACCAAGTGTGCTTTTAGCTCTTTGCATGCATTTAAATGTGGTAGTTGTCATTTTACTTTGGTCTGTTGTTCAAATTTTAATATGTATTAATTTTTCTACATTTAAATCTAACGTTAGTATATTAAACTTGTTTATTTTGCTAAGTAATAGAGTATTCATTATTTATCAGTGTGAACTTATGTGCTTTAACCTATTTTTGTTTTTCACTCGTGGTGTTAGATAATATTTTTAGTAATATTGATGCAGATTTAAATCATTTCAGTCAATTGTACCCTGGCTGGAATGGAGAACAGAATGTGAATATTATGCATATGATTCCTTTAACGCACTGTTGCCTATACCTGAATATGGTTTTTCTCTGCTTCATTTCAACATCAGATTATTGTTGCCTAAAATTGAGGAATTGCACGCTGCGCTGTTACAACTTAAATGTGAATTTGATGCTTTGTTTCTCGGAATGCTGGTTGAATGAATCAACAAAGAATCTTGTTCAATTCCCGAATTATAGCCATTTTCATACACTACGAAGTGATAGACGTGGTGGGGGTATCAGTGTGTTTATAATGAGAAGTATACTTCCACTATTGAGTTTATTTATTGAGGTGAGCAGAGGAGGTAGATCATTATTTTTGGGAGTGATTTACCAGCCTCCCAACTCATGTGCTAATCTATTTTTTGTTAAACTTGGTGAGATCTTGGCGGGTGTCCGATTGGGAAAATATGTTAATGTTATCGTATGCGGTGATTTTAATTTTAATATGATGGATCTCGATATTAATGATAATCGTTTGTTTGTAAATCTAATGAACAGTTATTCACTTTTGCCTTTGATAGGTAGACCTACTCGGATCACCGGCAACACCTCAACTCTGCTTGACAATATATTTATTACTTGTTCTTCAAATATTATTTCGGGTTGTATTATTAGTGAACTGTCTGATCACTTGTCGATATTTACTTTACTCAACAGTGATATTCTTATAGTACAGCTGGCGACGGCTCTTTCCATATAAAATGTAGACGCTTAGATGATATGTTAGTTAGTTGATAATTTCTGTTATGCTCTGATGAATTATGATTTTTTCGAAATATCCCTTATTCAGGATGTCGATGAAGCGCTGGTTGCGTTGGATGAGGTAATAATGAAGTTCTATTATGAATTATGTCCCATTGAAAATAAAACTTTGTCTGTGAGAAAGATTCGTAAACCATGAATAGATGCTAACTCGTTAGGGAACATTAAAAGTCGTCAACATCTATACTTGCTATATAGACAGGATAAAGTATCCCATCGCACATACAGTAGTTTCAGTAATCTTGTAACTAACCAACTTAGGAGTTTAAAACGTAATTATTACCGTAATATGTTTGATCAATTTAAAAATGACTCTAAAAGGACTTGGAATCGCTTAAATGATATTTTGGGTAAACGTGCGAGAACTGGTGGTGAGTCTTATAAGTTGAATGTAGATGATGTTGTGGTTTCTGATGAGGGAATTGAGTCTGAAATGTTTAATAACTATTTTTCTGAGATAGGCCGTAATGTTAGTAATTCAGTGCGAAATAGTTCTACCGATCCATTGGGATACCTCTCTGGTAATTTTCCGAATATATTTGTATTTTCTCCTGTTATTCCTCATGATGTTGTCAAAGTTATTCAATCCCTTAAGAATAAACCTATTAATATAACTAATCTACCTATTTCGATTCTTAAAAAAATAAGCCATCTTATTGCACCTGTATTAGCTAATATAATTAACATTTCAATGTTCACTGGAAATTTTCCTAACTCACTAAAGTGTTCCAGAGTTATCCCAATTTATAAAAATGGCTCTAGAACTGAAACGGGCTATTATCGTCCAATATCAATCCTATCTACTTACAGTAAAATTTTTGAAAAACTGATTTATAAGCAAATGTATCGATTTCTTGGCAAATACTCAATTCTCTCTAACGATCAATATGGTTTCAGATCGGGTAGATCTACAATTCAAGCAGGACTCACTTTTCTTGATTATCTGTATAATAGTCATCCTGCATTTTCAATTTTCTTGGACTTCACCAAAGCTTTTGACTGTGTTAATCAAGACATATTACTGTCCAAGTTGTACTATTATGGTTTCAGAGGTTTGATATACAACTGGATTAAGTCTTATTTAGTGAATCGCTTACAATATGTTAAAATTGGGGATTCTTGCTCAAGTAGAGTTCGTATTGATCATGGTGTTCCTCAAGGTAGTGTGCTAGGTCCACTGTTATTCTTAATTTTTATAAACGATCTGCCACTCTCGAGCAATAAATTTAAATTCATTCTCTTTGAAGATGATAGTACTCTATCCATAAAGTTTGACCAAAGCATTAGGGGTCCTGTACCGGCCACTATAAACTCAGAATTGGAGGGGGTGCATCAGTGACTTATGTCAAATAAGATAGCTATTAATGCCAATCGTATCGTAAAAAGGTTGAGCTCGCTCCAATAGTAATAGGTGATAATGTAATTGAGCGCGTCCAATCTATCAAGTTCTTGAGATTGTTCCTGGATAAGCAGCTTAATTTTGGTAAACATGTTCAATTTATTTCATCCAAAATTTCTAGATCCATTGGCATTCTGAACAGGTTAAAGCATGTTTTGCCTCTCTGCACAATGATTAAACTGAACGAAGCATTTATTAAGCCATATTGGTGGATGGTATTGAGATATGGATCAGCTGCCCTAGATTCAACCGTGAAGTAATATTCAGAGCTCAGAAATGTGCAATTAGAATAGTTCACAATGTCTCTTATTATAGTCATATTTCACATCATTATTTAAACAGGACGGAATTTTGAAATTAAATGATCTTTTCCAATACCAAATCAGTATTAGGTTATACAAAGCAATCAATCATGGCACTGATGTACACCTATTCAATGGTCTAGTACGCCATTCACAGACCCATCAATATGCAACCAGACACGGTGATGATTTTGTTTTACCATTTTTCATTAGGTCGAGGAGTCAGAATTGTATTTCTTACGTTGGTCTTCAGCTGTGGAATTCTTTAGCTGCTGAGTTGACTGATTCTTCCTCTCTTTCTTTTTTAAAAGTAACTTGAAATCCCGATTCATTGATTCATATTAGAATGTTAATTCATTTAGATTTCACTAGTTTATTTAAAATTTTCTTATTTCCTTATCTTTTTTATATAATAATCATACTGTTCTCTTCATTAATCATGTTATCATATAGATGTGCCATCTAGTTTCAATATATTCCATGTACCATTAATTCATGCTTTTTTATTTAGGTTGCCCTAAAAGCTGACTCTCAGCTTCCCGGGCCTTGAATACTTTAGTCGCTCATTATGATTGTAATCTTTTTAATTTGTATTTTATTGTGTTCTTGACTAAATTGTTTCATTAAATAAAATATTTGAGGAAAAATCCGTAGACCATGAATACATTTACGAAGCATGAATGATCAAATTTACAATTGTTTCAGAATTATTTATTTGTTTATGTATTCGTATGTAAACAAACATTATTTGTTTATGTATTCGTACTATCATTTTTGCCATTCTTAGGATAAACAATTCATATATAAAAAGCTAAATGACATGTTCCTAAATAATAAATTTGAAGCACAGGAAGAGCCAGGAAGGATGCTCCACTATAGAAGAAAATTCAATTTTTAAATAAGCATAAAACATTATGACGAAAAATAATATTAAGGATGTAAAATAATGTCTGTTCAAGGACGCGCGTTTTCGCGACAATACGTTTCTATCTTTTTTAATTTTTTTTTGTTACCTTCGTGAATGTTCAGCAGTTTATTTACATGTATTTCTTTTAAGAAGTTTCTCTTCAATAGATTAATTGTGATTGGTTTATAATATTAACTCCTCCGTCAATCTCATAATCATGTATGGTTTAGACCAGGGATTTGCAGGAGAATAACTTTGTGTGAAAATAAGTACATAATTTCAAAAATTATTGTTTCTCTAGCAGTGTGACTCGTGGCGCAAATTTGTTTTTGCCAGTAAATGTTTCTCAAAAATACAGTTTCAAGTCGAGGTTTAAGGGAAAACCTGATCATTTTTCTATGTCTTCACCCACTGAAGATCACAACATTCGTAAGAATAATAAAAATATAAATTCTATTAACGATCTACGTTACATAAATATTTGAGTTAAGGTTAGAAATTAGTTGTCGCGAAATATGGAGTCACTTAATTAACAGATCCAAACATTGAAGTTATCTTAGATTTTAATATTTTTTTTATTTGAGTATTCTCTCGGAATCAGTCTGTATCTATATTCAAATTTGAGATCTTCTATATTACCGTTTTCATGAGAATTAATTGAAGCACACAAATGTATAACAATATTTTATCATTGTTATTTCTTCATTTCTGGATTCTATCTCATGAATTGAACTACATTTTCCATCTCTACCTCCCTGATATTATATTTTCTTGGAATAGACGAGATGTTTCGCATTCCAACTGTTTGGAAAGCCGTGATAAATTAAAAGAACATTCCCGAGTTTGAAAATTACTAAAAATAGGATGAATGAAAACAGTTATTATTCTATTTAGTAGTCTGAAACTCATAAATACTATTCGTTATTACTTAGTTTAATCGTAAATTCTTCATTTTGTATTGAGCACTAATTAAGGGAAGTTTAATTATACTCCGCTATCTCTTATATACTTAAATAAGCGTGCGCGGAAGATTGACACTGGGAAGGTTGCCCCGGGAAAACCGCTGAGGGAAAATTGCCTCGGGGAAAATGGTCACTGTTGGAAAACTGCCACCCGGAAAATTGCCACTGAGTAAAATTAATAAAAAATTCAACCATGGAACGATCAATGAGCCTGAGAGGCACATTTCGGTTTGAAATATTTAAGCATAATTTTATAACCAATAGATTTGAGTTACTGAAATTCTTTGACTTTTATTGTCTAAGACGTAACTATTTATTGTGAAACTGATGCAACATGTTTTGTTGTTTATCGTGAAATTAATGTAGCAAGATTTTATTTATTATCGAAACTATAATGCAACAAAATTATATTTATTATTGAAACTAATGTAACAAGAATCTATTTATTATTGGTTTAACCTCTTCAGGCTAAGAATTAATTGCGTATCAGCACACTCACACCCACCGACGGAAGAATTCACTTAGATTGTATAACTAGTCAAAATGAGATGTACACATTGTAAAAATTCTTATATTGTAAGTTCTGATCAACATTGCATTCAGTATATATGATATTTGTGATTTTCGAAAAAAAAATTCAGTATTAATTTATATATGTACAGTGGAAATTTTTCGGGCTGCAATTTTCCCACAGTGGCAATTTTCCTCAGTGGGAATTTTCCGGATGGCAATCCTCCCACAGTGGCAGTTTTCCAACAGTGGCAATTTTCCCAGCGGCAGCTATCCCAGTGGCAATTTTGCCAGTGACAGTTTTCCCAGTGGCAATTTTCCTAGCATCTTAAATAAGTTAGTAATACAACACTTCTAACACTTGAACACAGTATATCAATCAAATGTTAGTAGTTCCAACCACACGGATTTCACCAGAGAATCTATTCCATTGTATTTTAAGATTCAAAGCCATTAAAATACAAACACATGGTCATACCGCGAGATGGCGGGAGACAACCGGCGATCAGGAGCAAGGCTAAACCATAGATCTCATATTACTAACTGCCGGATTATGAACTAACTTCGTTTTTATACTAATGTATAGAGAGGGAAAATTCTATTCTAAAATTCCTTAATATGTTTATCATGCGATGATATTAGACATTAATGAATCTAATAGAAGCTGAACTATATTTAAAAAATGATAGTTTCAACCTCTATGAGTGAATAAAAGATCTTCATAGACTGATTTTAACGACATAGATATCATTGTCTCTAAAGGTTATAGTAAAGTAATTCATCTTTACAACAAGATAAAAATAATATTCCTCTAGGGATACACTATCAAATAATATCTATTTAGAGTTTTAAAAAAAGATGTTCTACTAGAGAATAACTCGCACAATGAAGAACATTCAGTAATATCTATTTACAGGCAATATAAATGTGTAAATAACAGCATAAATGACACGATGAATTGAAAGGACTACAGAAAAAAACGTTAGTTAATTCTCTACCTCTACTGTTTCTATCTCTTTGTACCTTTTTTTTTATTCTAAAAAATAATTTATGGTTTTAAGTTAAAAATGTCATTCATTGGAAATTGGTTATAGCACTATTTTAAAAGCAATATTTGTACTGAATTTAAATATTTATTGAACAGTTTTCTCACGAAGGACTGTTCAATAAAAATTACATTTTTAATTAATAAGAAAAGATTTATTTTTTCAACGAGTAAATATTTGAATTAAATTTGTTACATTCACTTAGATTAATCTTATATTTTGAAACAATAACCAGTTATAAAAAGTTAGGTTCTATTTTTTTTCACAGGTGAACTATTACGACCTGAAAGGCTGTTTAATACGTATAAAGGCTGCTTCACACATCACCGATATCCAACCGGCACGTCACCGGTCAGTCTCCGTCACTCTCCTCTCGGTGATTCGGTGTCAGTGAAAAAATATATCGTTACATGAATTTCGGACCTATTCACAGCAGCCTTAATGAGACTAACTTTTTCAATTCACGTGGTCAGTCTACAGTATCAATATTCTGTTCCGTTTTATCATGCAGGAAGCTCTTAAGGTCCAGAAGTCAAATTGCCCGTCCACTGCCCTCCTCCGTGAGTTCATCCTAACTTATTCTTAACGTATCATGTTGGTGATGCTAACATGTTTTTTTATGTCAGTTTCAAGAATGAACTTGTAAGAAATGACTAGTGAATGATTAGCTAGAGAACTAAACAATGCTACTAACAGATCATGGTACTTTTTTCGCCACAAAAACGAAATGACTAAACTTTACAATGAGTTCATACACCTCGTGTATAAAATTTAAAAATATATTTTTAAACTTTATCGTATTTTGTTAGGTTACTGATGAATGATTTAACGAATGCTAGAATAACTCTTTTTATTTTACTGTAGTAATCTCTTCTAAATATTTTGATGTGAGATTAATTCAATATATTATCTCGCTCTAGATTTTCTGTAACAAATATTCAGCAATGCACGTGCATTTATTATCTCCAATAACTCCAATGTTTTTTTATGAAATCTTATATTGATGCCAAGGATGCCGAAGCTCTTGATGTTGTCAATCTTCAAACAATTTCTAATCCTTTGAAGCTATTCATCATCAAAGAGTCACTTCAAGATGTGCTATCAGAAGAAAGAGTCACTGTGATGATGTACTATCAGAGAAAAGAGTCACTTTGATGATGTACTATCAGAAGAAAGAGTCACTTTGATGATGTACTATCAGAAGAAAGAGTCACTGTGATGTTGTACTATCAGAAGAAAGAGTCACTGTGATGATGTGCTATCAGAGAAAAGAGTCACTGTGATGATGTACTATCAGAAGAAAGAGTCACTGTGATGATGTACTATCAGAGAAAAGAGTCACTGTGATGATGTACTGTCAGAGAAAAGAGTCACTGTGATGATGTACTATCAAAGAAAAGAGTCACTGTGATGATGTACTATCAAAGAAAAGAGTCACTGTGATGATATACTATCAGAGAAAAGAGGCACTGTGATGATGTACATCAGTAATAAAAGTCGAAGTGATGACGTACTGTTATATTGATTGCAGCATAAAAAAATAATTTCATTTTCCTTACAAAGTTTGTCAATGTGCACACACACCAATTTGCGAAATATCTACACACATTACCATTCTTAATCCTATTTGGAAGTTTCTATTTGGAAATTTGAAATTTGTAAACTGAGAAAACATAATTACATGAGCACTTTTTCTCTACTATGGTTCTTATTTAAAAAATTAAACTATCATTTTATTTGATAACCTAATATTATTATAGGTTAGCATCTTTAATTTCCATTAAACAAAATGTCTTGAAAATTATAATAAATAATCTAATATTTTCACCTCAATATATTCATCAAATTTCCCAATTTTTTGTACTAGTTCACCTCTAAATATGGAGTGAAATTCCTTTTCCCTCGTTATTTTCAATTCTGTCCTTTTTTGGTCTACATTTGGTCAAACAAATTATTTCCAATGTTTATCGGAAAAAAATAATAAATAAGTCTTCACCTCCTAATTTTTCTTGTATTGGAAGTAGATAACGGATAAATTATTGATATTTTGTTATTGGTAGGGTTATTGAATTATGTAGTCTTACTGAAGTGAAATGTTGGTAATGTGAAATGTTGTGAAATTATATATACTAGCTGGAACCCGTGGAAATTCCATGGAATTAGAAATCAACAAATAGGTTTTGGTCTGTTCTAACCACAAACTTAACATGTTACTCTCCATCATTTTGGAGAGTAAATTCAGTTTAATAAATTATTCAAGTAGCTACAGTTCATATCATCCATAGAATATCATCACCATGAAACCTTTTAAACTAAGTTATATTTCATATCCATCAGTTCACCTTCAATTCCCCCACCAACACTTCACCCACCGTGATTTATTTAATTTGATTATATATGTTTTCGGTTTTTATAATAGTCAACATTAAATATATAATTTTCTAATTGTAAATCTGTATTCATGATACAGACTAAGCAAATGATTGATCAGGTCAATATTAAATGAATTGGAAGTTTATTAAGAAATTAAATTTACATTTTTAATAAAATTTCAAATATTTTATCCTTTTCATGAATAATATCAAATTGTGTTAATTTTTTTTTGAGTGTATCAATGTTACTGTTCCAGGGCAATCTCATGCTGCTCGCATGGCTTATTTTCAGGTCAACACTGCTATACTGTGAGACCCACAGAAAAATGTACCCCAACTTTTAATTAATGAAAATATTGTATTTACAAATGAATATAAATTAGAGCTCAAAGTAAAGTTACAAATTATATATTTTCACTTGTATTATTTATAGTTTATACCACCGTCATTGCTTAAAATTTATTATATGTTTTTAAATTCCATATTTTTATTTAATTATTCAAAGTTGAGTACACTTTTTTCTGGGTCACCCTGTATCATAGAGTTATGAAAAACTACACTAGAGAGAGGGAGTGTTGCAGCGATTACAGGACGCTGAAAACCTTATTTTGTTTCAGTTATTTATCATTACTCCATTGAAAAGACGACAGATTGCCTGCCAGTAAAGTGACCCCAAAATAAGGAATTAACCGTCTTGCAAGACGCGATATTATTTTGGTCACTGGCTCACCACTTGCCCTGTATATTTAGTCAGTGACATACACTAGCACACACTATCGTGTTAATATATAGAATAGAATTGACTCCTATTTACCTATAAAAATTATGTAATTATCAAAATGTACGTATTGTGTTCATAGTTAGTAGGATTCCAGGACAAAAAACCCCAGTGCAAAAAAAAAAAAAAAACCGCGGTCAATAACCCCCTTAGCCAAATTTCCTCCGGACAAATATCCCCTTGCAATAATCCCCCCAGACAAAAACCCAACAAACCAAATACCCCGGTGCAAAAATCCTCCAGTCGATATAGATAGTCTAATTCATTTATATTAATATAGATAGTCTAATTCATTTTTATTAATATAGATAGTCTAATTCATTTTTATTAATATACAGTAGATAACATTTTTCAATGCGAGCCAATAATTATCCAATTTTCACCGAAACTAAGACAAATTTTTAGCAAAATAATGTATACCTATTTTATAGTAAAAAAGTATAGTATACATTGCGCTATATCTTTTTATATTTATAACATTTTTGTAAAAATCAATGTAAATGAAAAAAACAATGAAATAGGCTATTTATATCGACAAGAGTTTTTTACACCGGGGGGTTTGGTTGGAGGTATTTGTCTTTGGGGATTATTGCACGAAGGTTTTTTGTCCGGGAGGTATTTGACTCGGGGTTTTTATGACTGCGGTTAAAAATCACTCGCTGATGTTATGGTTTGGAAGTTACGAGCGTTTTTTGAATGTGTTTGTGGCCTTTTATCATAACTTTCACAATATTTGTTAATTTGCGCAGTGATAATTTTTTTATCTGATTCTTGAACATGAATGACCTTGGCAATATCTGGAGATGGAACCGTCACTAGTAATTTCGTTCAAAATGTCACTTTGATTAACATTTTGTCTGTTTATAGTCGACATTTTTCAAATAGTCTGACCCTGTGTAAAGTTCAGTCTTAGATAACCTCCTGTAACTTGTTGGTCTAGAAACTCTAGAATCTAGAAACATAATTCATTGGATTATCCCTTCCCTAAATGTAGCTGAAAGAGATAAAGGATGTTGATAAACCATACTCCCTTCTTTTCCATCTTATCTTTCCGATATATCTTAAATTGAGTTTAACAGCTAAAACTCTATTTTACTTTTTCACAATATTCTGGCATATTTTCTTCAAGTTCTTGATGATATTCGCCAGATTTTAATAGGATTTTAATTTAGGTTCCAGTCAGGGGACTGACCTGGCCAACGCAATACATCCTCGCACTGAAAGAAAATTGCGAGTCGTTTGAGTCAAGGATAGAAAAACTCCAATAGTGGAGTGTCACATTTAACAACAAAATTAGAAGTTAATAAGTTTGATTGTTTGAATAAATTTATCAATATTGAAATAATTCAAATCAATAAACAATTTAAAAATTTCAATTAGCTTGAACTTTATTTAAAGTGTTGAAGTATGGCATCCAGCCACTCAGACTTACGTCACGCGTCTGTTCATGTTTGAATTTTGTTTAAGGTGTGTTTTGATACTCCACTTCATAAATATGACATTACGTACTTGCATAGATGTTAATATCATTATTTCGGCCCCTAATTCACCAATCTACTCTGAAGTTTGATGATACACATCCTAACGCGAAATCTTTATTTTGCCTCATGTAAGAAATAACAATATTCCCTATTATACCATATCAGTTTGACACCGATATTTTGGTAGAAATTCAGCCTAACTTTTGTGATAATTCTTTTGAAGAACATTTAGAACTGTAGAGATATGAAACTGTATCTGTTGAAGTTTTGAAGGACTCTATCTATTTTGAAAGTATCTAGAGGAATCAACCATTAAGTAAATGGTGACAATATTTAAGATTGCACCTACCTATTTGGTCCATGCATGTAAAAAGTGTATTCTTTGAAAAAAAAAAACCCAGGCTTGCCAATATTAAATGTGTGTAAATAATATTCCTGCAGATTTTTAGGTTAAGAGCTTTGATTGAAAAAAAGGGTAGTGAATACTTTATTAAATATGAAAACAATACTGTGTAGTATATTTAAGATTATTAATAAGCTGAAGAAATCACATTATATTGATTTGATGGATAGTATCATTCTCGTTTCAATGAGAGGATGTTCCAGATGAAGGAAAACTCAATGTTAACAATAAGTCTCCAATTGAATCAGAAAATTTGTAAGTAAAACATTCTAAATATCCTAATATGTTCCTAAAAGATAATTATTATAAAAATTGATACAAAGCATAGAGGCCTTGTTACACGGTGCAAGTTACTGTCGTGACAGCGGACAGCAGCTGTCCCACTGTACTCGCATGCCAGTAGCTCGACTCACTTAACCCAGTCACATAAGTGTGAGCTGATGGTTTGAGAATAGGCAGTTAACCTACACTCGCAGGAAATTTAATTAAAATTTATTTATAAATTTGTAATTATTCATAAATTTAAAATTTATTCATAAATTTGTAATTTATTGATAAATTTGTAATTTATTGATAAATTTGTAATTTATTGATAAATTTGTAATTTATTGATAAATTTGTAATTTATTGATAAATTTGTAATTTATTGATAAATTTGTAATTTATTGATAAATTTGTAATTTATTGATAAATTTGTAATTTATTCATAAATTTGTAATTTATTGATAAATTTGTAATTTATTCACAAATTTGTAATTTATTCATAAATTTGTAATTTATTCATAAATTTGTAATTTATTCATAATTTTGTAATTTATTCATAAATTTGTAATTTATTCATAAATTTGTAATTTATTCATAAATTTAAAATTTATTCATAAATTTAAAATTTATTCATAAATTTAAAATTTATTCATAAATTTAAAATTTATTCATAAATTTAAAATTTATTGATAAATTTGTAATTTATTCATAAATTTAAAATTTATTGATAAATTTGTAATTTATTGATAAATTTGTAATTTATTGATAAATTTGTAATTTATTGATAAATTTGTAATTTATTGATAAATTTGTAATTTATTGATAAATTTGTAATTTATTGATAAATTTGTAATTTATTGATAAATTTGTAATTTATTGATAAATTTGTAATTTATTGATAAATTTGTAATTTATTCATAAATTTGTAATTTATTCATAAATTTGTAATTTATTCATAAATTTGTAATTTATTCATAATTTTGTAATTTATTCATAAATTTGTAATTTATTCATAAATTTATAATTTATTTATAAATCTATAATTTATTTATAAATTTATAATTTATTTATAAATTTATAATTTATTTATAAATTTATAATTTATTTATAAATTTATAATTTATTTATAAATTTGTTATTTATTTACAAATTTGTCATTTTATTTGTAATTTTTTTATAATCCGAGTCTTGCTGACGAGTGGCTGACTCGCCCATGAGTTGCGAGTTAAAACAAAAAAAATGTTGGTAGTTACTCGCATGCAAGTTACTAACTAGAGTTACTAGACTGATGCGGTCACACTGTGGGAGTAGCTGTACTGGTATTTGGAAAAAATCCCCCGGAGGAAAAAAATCCCCCAAGATCACATATTTGTGACCTATTTCTCTATTGATAGTTGCATATCCCTGGTTTTAATCTTTGACTATCAGTCTCAAGCTCAATGCCTAATAATAAACATCAAATCTATGATGTATAGTCACTGTAGCAGCAGACTCGTAGAGTGTAGATTTAGAAGATAAAGAAGAAGTAATATTTAAATGAGTTAAATTTTGGATATAGTATTATACGAAATTTTGTTCATGTTCAATACTTGTTTAGTTTAAATCAGTTTATTGCTGCATCGTTCATTCAAGTGGTAATATACTAACTGAATGACATCGTTTGAACATTTCTATGCCTTATTTGTCTATTGATAATTATACTGTATATCGCTAGTTTTAATCATCTACCATCAGTCTATAGTTTAATAGTTAACTAGTTTCTTTCTACTGTGTATATACAATATATATTATGTTACATCTACTTATGGTTAATGAAATGTCACAATCACAAAAGGTATAATAAAGAAATATAAATATAACTTTAAATGGGTAAATCTTCTCCGTCAAAGTCTTTTGTAACATAACAATCATTACAGGAAATTTGTTTAGAGCAACTTATTGCTGGTAAAACTTCTCTGAAGAATCGCAAATAATAAGATTTTTTATTAGACTTCGCAATGTTGTAGAAGTAACTTCTTAAGGTATAATGAAAAAAATAGTATAGAACTTTTATATTGAAGCTACAATTTTTTTTCAAATTTTATTTATAAAAAAAATACAAGTTTATTGAAAAACTATATTTTCCTAGTATGACGAATATAGTTCATCTATAAGCTAAATTAAGGCCATAACATACAATTTAAACTTTCAGTTTCGGACAGCCTATTTACAATTTTCAGATTTTGTAACGTTAATTTGTAAACAGTCTAACAATTTTATATGTGTTAATTCAAACAGTTTATTTGATACTATAAGTACATGCTTTCCTTATTTTGTAGGTATTTTTGGGAAAAAATGGATGAAAGTATTTATTAAATATTCTTTTTTTGACGTGAGGATATTCATTCATCGTTTGATGATTTCCGGGTTTTTTTTCCCGGGCGGATTTTTTCCTAGACCCAGCTGTACTACAGTATCTGGCTATGCCAACTCGCACGTTTACTCGCACCGTGTAACAAGGCATTTATCCACAATTTACTCATATTTTCTATTTTTAATGCAGGTGTTTGCGTCAGTTTTTCAAACAGAAGGTGAAGGAATAATTTTGGTTGATGACGAGCTGCTGGTCTCGTGGATTTTTAAGTTTTCTGCGTACGCCACTTGTAATTTGTCCTACAGAAATGCTCAAAAGAAGACTATGGTGTTCACCCAAAAGTTTTTGGTAGGGATTGAAGACTTCTTGAAAACTCCACAATTGGTACACAAGTTGAATAAAGAAATACCAAATTGTTCAATTACAGTAGCTTTAACTAATTTTTTTTTCTTGGAAAATGAAATAGACAATTTCATTTAAGCAATTACCTTATATAGGTCCTCTCCATTCAAATTAAAATTTCTCTAGAAATGTTGTTCAAGGGTATAAGAAAAATCACAAGAATATACCAAACTGCATAAAATAAAAATGTAGAACCAAATTCTAAATGCTTTGTAGTTTTATAACCAGTAACTTAAGTTATAATGAAAAAAAAAACAGTATACAACTTTTATATTGAAGCTACAATTTTTTTTCAAATTTTATTTATAAAAAAATACAAGTCTATTGAGAAACTATATTTTCCTAGTTTTCTGTTAAAGGTAACTACATAATGTATACTGATTTCCTTAGTTATTATCGGTTGAAATGATTTTGTATAATTATTATTGAAATAGCTATCTTTTATATCCCTTAGGGCTTTGCTTGCAACGATTCATATATTAAAAAACTCATATATGTAAATTCAATGTCTGTTATTCACTGAAATTATATAAAATATTAAATACGGATAGCTTTAACTTGAATATTTAATAGGGTTTTGTTTGAAATGATGTACATAGTACAATTAAATATACTTTCTATATTTTTTTTACCATCCACGTGTAAACCTTAGAGTGACTCTCTTATGTTCATGTCAACACATTTGTTCTGTACTCTCCATATTTTGATAAAATACAATTTCATACTCCTAAGTTAATTTCATTCTATCTCTTATTTTTGTGTGATTTTATAATTAAAGAATTCTCCATTCGAGTCAACCTGACTTTGAATTTGCAGTCAATGTTACTCATATAATTGAGTTATTGCTTTTTACTGTGTCAATTTTACTCTGAATTAGGAGACAATATGACTCTTGTTTGTGAGTAAAATAATTAGTATGAGTCAATCTGACTCTGAATTAGGAGACAATATGACTCTTGTTTGTGAGTAAAATAATTAGTATGAGTCAATCTGACTCTGAATTAGGAGACAATATGACTCTTGTTTGTGAGTAAAATAATTAGTATGAGTCAATCTGACTCTGAATTAGGAGTCAATATGACTCTTGTTTGTAGTAAAATATTAGGATGAGTCAAATTGTCTCCCATTTTTTAACCAGTTTTGGGACAAACTGAAAACTCAAATTTTCAGTCAATTTGACTCGTATATTTTTAGCAGTACGTTATTCTCGAAAAATCATTTTCTTGTCTTGTTTATGTCTTACAATGGCCACGACAGTCCAAAGACTTGAACACTATCGAAAATTATGGCAATATTTAAGTAATCAAATTGGAAAAGGAGCACCAATAAATTAATATCAAGAACATCGAAGACAATGCGTCAAGAAGAAGAATTATTGGACATAAGTGTTTTACATGCATAGAAATATAATTTTTCATGTGTGCGAATATTTGTTCATTGTATATACTTATCATGGTTTAGAATTTCTCATGCAAATTCGTCAATAGCCGCCCACAACTGAAGTGAATTCAATTGCAGTGCCATAATTAGACAATTTGATAGCTGTTTTTGTCTTCATTCAGTTTGTGATGCATGCAATATTCCTTTCAGGAAAATAATTCAAATTAGCCAATATTGCAGAACTATAATATACGTAATCTAATTGGGGCAGAGTTTTTACCTTTTTTAAAGTGAACTCGTAATGAAGGGAGTATGAATCACTTTACAACTTGATCATATGACTATTAGAAAATTGTAATAGTATAATTTATATTTTGTGGATGCTCAGAAAAACTTATGAATGTCATGTGATTTTGGTTGCATTTCAAACTGAAAAGAAAACCAATAATTTATTGTTCTATTTATATTTATTTTTTTCTAGAGCAATAATCAAGTTCTCTATATTTTCTAACTATCAAAGAAGCAGTTGGATAATTGCTCAAAAATCTTGCTACTTTGGAAATAAAAATATTCTAAAGTAGGAGAATCTCATGCAAGATATGTCATCATTCAACTGTTGCATAAAAGAGTTCATCATAAGAACCACAAATAGTCGACCCGCCTTTCCCAATTATTTAACAATTCTATCTATTTAATTCTGATTAACCGTCTCCAATTATGTTAGTCCAAGGATAGTAAATATTGCTTTCCCCATTTATCAACTCTATATTCCTTTCAAAATATTTAAACGATTCATGTCACAAAAATGTATAGTTATGCAATCTTGAATATTAGAAAATAAAATACACAAGAAAGAATGGATTTTAACTTGTTTACTCATCAAAATCCCTCCTCCTCAAGTTAAAATGAGCAATTGACATTCGAGTAAATTTTAGAGTATATTCGGTAATGCAATTAATGTTGATTCTCAAATTGACAAAATAACAATGAAATTGTTAGACCTACAGGCTTAAAAGACCGGATCCTCTGCAATTAGTGTTGTGTATGCATTAAAAATTATTTGAAAGTTGTGCAATGAAAATAGCATAGTGTAACCAGGGCTTGAAGCAACTTCTTCTAATTTCTCTCGATATTCTGTTATAGTACACCAGAGTTGCTATAACGAAATTAAATTAAGAAGAAAATCCTGCTTTCTAGCCAATACAGTGTTTAAGTCTAAGAAATAATCACCCACTAACACCATTATTATTAGAGGGACAAAGGAATGAACACAGTTTTGAAAGCGGTCACGTTTGACTCTATTCTCACGATTATTGTATTTTGATATAAAAGTAAAGAAACTTCTGATATTCAATTTGGAATAATATACATATTAAAGGTTCTAATTTAGATTTCAATTCCGAAAGCATCTAACTCAATTTACCTTCACTTCAAATTCGTGTAATGAAGCCAATATGCTCCACTATATTGGATAATTTGATAGTATATTTCCTTTTATTGGCGCTTGCTGAAGACACTAAGAGGATAGTCTCTTTCTAGAAGAACGTGAACAGATTCGTAATTTCATCAATTAATGCCTTCAGCTTCAAGGAAGTTCAAAATATAAGCAAAGTCAGCGGATGATTGCAACTAACTTCAATAATTAAAATTTTCAATATTACGAAGATAATTTATACTCATAAGTGTCACTAAAATTTTCTTGAGCTAAGTATTAAAGAGATTTTAGAACATTGGTAAACAGTTTATATTATTATCAACGAATTGGGGGCAGCTATCATACTTTGTCCAATGGTTTTTTGTGAGACAAAATGTGAAATGTAGAATCATTTTGCATGCATATGGCGGGACTAATGATTCTCTATTTTATGAAGTGTCAGTTTCTATTAGCAATTAGCCGCACCTTTTGAAAGTGAAATAGGGTGAAGGTGAATATAACATTTGTGATTAAAGGTTATTCTTCAATAAATTCTTCACTTGACGAGAGTTGGAAAGGCAATTAATTGTGACTTACATACACCATTAATCCTATATGTACAATTTCTTTCCCTATACATTATTTATTTTCATTTTCTTTAGGTGTTGTACTGAAACATTTTACTTCATTAGTGCTTGCATTTTTTATCTATCATCATATTATATCTTTCATATTTGGTAAAACTATCCATAGAAAATTTCTGTCAACTATGATATTAAAATTCCATTGCAAGCAATTTTTTATCAATTATTTTAATCAATGCGGATAATGTCTTCATCGTTTTGATGTACACTACACCATAATATTTAATCTGATGGTCTGTATTTGCGCTCAAATGTTTTCGAACATTTCCTTAATCAGTGCACTATAATCATCTAATGTTCTGGCTAATTTTAAATTCAAAGAAAAAGTATGTAGGCAACTTGTTTTGAATATCAATTTGTTAAGTAAATGAATACTTAATTTACTTAGGTATTCATGGAATGTTTATCCGTTTTGTTCTTTTGGACGAACTGAGTATCAAAAAATTGTAATTAAAGCGTATTAAAATATGTTTAAATACCGAACTAAATTTTATGCAATTTTAATTATAGTTTATAAGGGATAAACTCATTGTTTCATCTATACAGTTTTTTTTAATTGTATCTCTATTAATTTAATGTAATTTGTAAAAAAATACTGAAATTAAATCAAATTAGAGTAAATGAATTTGAATTGCAGGTATACCTAGTTCTAATTACGTCTCTGGCTTGCAATAATCGAATAAGCCTGGGTCATTTCTCCCAGTATATGACATATTTTGAAAATAACTTTGATAATTTGGTCGGTTTATTATTTCAGATTAGGCTGTTTTAACTGTAACTTTATTACACAGCTGGGATAAATTAAAAGAGATTGGATAGTAGATAATGCTGATTATTCACCATGTAATCATTTCTAATCTATTCTACCTACATTAGTTACAGGAAAACAGCTGAAGTGAAATCAACTTTTCATGTCACTCATAAAATATTTTAAATACCAGGTGAATGTCACACACTCATCTCATTTTTGTGAGTCCGAGACGTGATTAGAGTGGTATGCCTGTACACGAGAACACTCGCAAGTTATCGCAAGTCCGTTTACATTCAGCAAAGCGATAACACAAAAATCTAAAATTTCCAAGTTTTTTCCGTTAATTTTCTCAGTCGAATTCGATTCTGGGTTGCATTTCTGAGTGGACGACACGAAAATCGAATTAGTCTTGAGGAAAAAGAGTCACAGGTACACTATAGTTTTAAGTAACTTAAAAATATCTTCTTCAATCTATGAACTTTCATCGAAGTATTTGTGATCATCAATGAAAATACTTGAACAGAGAGGAAAATGGCGCAGTAAATAATTTAATTTAAAATCTTTCCAACAATATCTTTTCAATCAATAAAATATCTCGTCTTCACTGAGTGTTTTCTATTATAAATCAACAAGAATCCGTAAGACATTCATTTAAAAAACAAAAGAGGAATACCTAATGAGATAGTGGAGAAGCTGTACTTTCGATCTCTTTATCTGATGTGTCAACTAAATTTCAAACACAACCAGCAATCAATTGCAAATAAAGCACAGAGCCTCTCTAATATTTTCAATATGTTAAACAATCACATCAGGTAAAGGTTCCTCCTGCCATTACATACAATTAATTTCGCTTACAGAAGTTCCAATTAACAAGTAAAGATCTATTGAATGGTAGACCCTATATGATTTTTTAACGTCAATTTTTGATATTCTGAATGAATAAATTTTGCACTGTGTACGAGAAAAAGAATTGGAATAAAATAACAGAAACGACAGAGCAGACAATATTAAATGGGCAGTAAATTTGTGCAAAATAAATTTAGACTGGGAAATAATGATAATATATTGTTATTGGTTTTACGTTCAACCTCACAACCCTGTTACAAAGGTTCTTAATCAGGCTAGGATGTATTGGTATTAGGGTATAGGTATTGTTTACCGGCACGTGATCAAGTAATATCTCTTTTATTTTGGGGAAATAATTGCTTGAAACTATTGCTATATTGTATTTAATCCTACCTATATAAACTAATAATCCCCCTACCTAACGCTATCAAAATTAAACCTAAATTTGAAAGAAAGAGAAGAAGGCAAAGACTGTGATTTCCGAGCTGTAAAATTAGACATGATTTAGTACACAGTAAAATTTTCATAAGGGGACAATAATTCACTCTTATGTTACAACACATGTACTCATAATGTATCACACGATCAAATTACAAAATAGGATAATGGTAAGAAAGAAAACTATTAAATATATTTCAATCGTTTTTCTACTTTAATACTAAACTAAAACTACTAAATAATAACAAATTATTTTAAATTAATTTAATACTTTTGGGTCGAATAACGCTTGTGATTTTTAAAATTTAAAACCTTTCTTCTCAATAATTTACGTTTCATAATAATAAGATTTATATCGTTGGATTTGTAATTGACAAGTCATTTTCAGTTTCTAAATACCCACTGTTCGACTACTGCGAGTGTTAGGCTATTGAGTGGAAATCTTATATAAAAAACTCGCCGTTAAATGTTTATCCGATATTTTAGGCTATTATTTTCACCAAAAACTAATTCTTTGCAACGAGTATTTGGCTTTAAAATAGAAAAAGTTCAGAGTTAGCGCATGTTATCCCATTTTCGAATTTTGATCCTGAAATAGAAAAAAGTATTAAGTATCCACTCCAGGCTTCAAGAAAATATGAGCTTATTACATAATATTTAGATTTTAGAACTAATATATTGTTATTTATACTCTTAATTAAAGTACTCGAAAAGACAACTTTATCCAAGCCGAGACGGCAAGATACTATACCATTTACAGTTCTAGTTGATCCAAATGAAATAATATTTGATCCTAGTGAATTTGATCCAAGTGAAATCAAATATTTTATCATTCCGATACCTCCCATTTTGTGTCTTTGTCTGTTGGTTGGTTGCAAGAAAAATGTCAAGCTTTTAATATTTAAAAAATATTTGTATAATCTCTCACCTTAAGCTTTCGTTGCCAATCATAATCGTTTATTGCCCACCATAATCATTCATTGCCCACCATAATCTTTCATTGCCCGCCATAATCCTTCATTATCGATTATAATCCTTCAGTATCCACTAAAATCCTTCATTATCCACCATAATCCTTCATTGCCCACCATAATCTTTCATTACCCACCATAACCTTTCATTATCCACCAAAATCCTTCATTATCCACCAAAATCCTTCATTATTT
The DNA here is from genome assembly GCA_947561585.1 of Caprella mutica. Lineage (NCBI taxonomy): Eukaryota > Metazoa > Arthropoda > Malacostraca > Amphipoda > Caprellidae > Caprella > Caprella mutica. The sequence goes on along the minus strand of CANNZV010003180.1, from coordinate 20,412 downwards.
ACCATAATCCTTCATTGCCCACCATAACCTTTCATGGCCCACCAAATCTTTCATTGCACACCATAATCTTTCATTGCCCACCATAATCTTCCATTATCCACCAAAATCCTTCATTATTTACCATAATCCTTCATTGCCCACCATAAACTTTCATTACCCATCATAATCTTTCATTGCTCACCAAATCTTTCATTGCCCACCATAATCTTTCATTGCCCACCATAACCTTTCATTGCCTACCATAATATTTCATGACCCACCATAATTTTTCATTGCCCGCCATAATCCTTCATTATTAACCATAATCCTTCAAAGCCCACCATAATCCTTCATCGTCCAACATAATCCTTCATTGCCCACTATATTATTTCATTGCCCACCATAATCTTTCATTATCCACCAAAATCCTTCATTATCTACCATAATCCTTCATTGCCCACCATAATCTTTCATTACCCATCATAATCTTTCATTGCCAACCATAACCTTTCATTGCCTACCATAATATTTCATGGCCCACCATAATTTTTCATTGTCCGCCATAATCCTTCATTATCAACCATAATCCTTCATTATCCACCATAATCCTTTATCGTCCACCATAATCCTTCATTGCCCACCATAATCTTTCATTATCCACCAAAATCCTTCATTATCTACCATAATCCTTCATTGTCCACCATAATCTTTCATTACCCATCATAATTTTTCATTGCTCACCATAATCTTTCATTGCACACCATAATCTTTCATTGCCCACCATAATCTTTCATTGCCCACCATACTCTTTCATTATTCACCAAAATCCTTCATTATCTACCATAATCCTTCATTGCCCACCATAACCTCTCATTGCCTACTAAAATATTTCATGGCCCACCATAATCCTTCATTATCCACCAAAATTCTTCATTATCCACCATAATCCTTCATTGCCCACCATAATCCTTCATCGTCCACCATAATCCTTCATTGTCCACATAATTATTCATTGCCCACCATAATCTTTCACTATCCACCAAAATCCTTCATTATCTACCATAATCCTTCGTTGCCCACCATAATCTTTCATTACCCATCATAATCTTTCATTACTCACCATAATCTTTCATTGCCCACCATAATCTGTCATTGCCCACCATAATCTGTCATTGCTCATCGTAATCTGTCATTGCCCACCATCATCATTCATTGCCCACCATAATCTTTCATTGTACATTATAATCTTTCATTGCCCACCATAACAATCTGGCATTGCCCACCATAACAATCTATCATTTCCCACCATAATAATATATCATTACCAATCATAATAATCTAGCATTGCCCACCATAATAATCTATCATTACCCACCATAATAATCTATCATTGTCCACCATAATAATCTATCATTGCCCACCATAATACTCTATCATTTCCCACCATAATACTCTATCATTGCCCACCATAATAATCTATCATTGCCCACCATAATAATCTTCAAAGTCTATCATTTTAATTGGCCTATCAATATCTTTCATCACCTGCATTATACATAAAATTTATTTACGTGAAATTTTGTCACTAAAATTTATTCACATTAAACTTATTCACAGAAAGTTGTAAATAAATGTTATGTAAATAAATTTCATTTAAATAAATTACACAAATATTTTTTATGTTTTAAATATTAAAAGCATGACATTTTTCTTGCAACCAACCAACAGACAAAGACACAAAATATGAGGTATCGGAATGATAAAATATTCGATTTCACTTGGATCAAATATTATTTCACTTGGATCAAATTCACTTGGATCAAATTCAAATTCACTTGGATCAAATATTATTTCATTTGGATCAACTAGAACTGTAAATGGTATAGAGTAGTGGAGGGCAGTTGTGATACGCAGCTACTAATAGTTTTGTCTCGCATGTACAATTTTTCAAATTACGTTAAAATTATTTTGTATTATTGAGTAGCTTTGCTTTAGTGTATTAAAGTATATAAATGATTGAAATTCATTTAATAGATTTCCTCTTTACCATTATTCTATTTTGTAATTTGATATATTATTCTATTAAAGTACATGTGTTGTAACATAAGAGTGAGTTAATATCCACATTACGAAAATTTGTCGACGAAATGTCTGTCGGCGAAACGTCTGTCAACCGGTATTATATATTAATGTGAGTGAAATTATTATCGTGCCGATAATATTTGAGGATATTTCTCTCCCTTTCTAAAACCGAAAAGAATCGAATGAAATTCTGATTGGAGTGGCTGATCAATTAAACTTTTAATGGAACATTTTCATTGAATGATTTCGATTAGGAACGTGAACTAAAAAATGAAAGTTTACAGAGATCTTATTTGAAAGACCGCTTCTGAGGATATTTTGCCTATTTTGATGTCAAAATTAATCATGTGAAAGGTAAATATATATTTTGGGACGATATTTTTTTCAAGTAGAATATGAACAATTGAATATAGTACAATAAAATCATAATACAGTACATATTTTTTAACTCTTCTAACAGGCAGTACATAACACGCACTGGTTGTAAAATCTTTGTACCACACCCCTCACAATTCTAAAATAAATTCCAAGTCACGACTTGAAGATCAAGAGACAAATCCTTGCCATTGTTTGCTGCTGCGAATCAATTGAGTCCTCGAACAAACTGAAATTTAGCAAAATTGGATACTCTTGAAATGGTTTTGGGAAAGCAATTCCAAGATTTAGTTCAGTGGATCGAGTAACATTGATTCGGACTCACCCAATAACTCATCTGTTTTCGCAATTACATTTGTGGGAAAATTCGTTCTCTATCTTTCGAAAAATCTAAAACAAAGGAAGAAATTCCTAACTAATTAATAAACATTATTTCCATGATTACTACATTAGTACAAAATGACCATCACAAAAATAAAGTATAGGTATGAAACAATTAATTAATTTAAAACAAAAGTAGCGTAGACGAAAGCATCAGTGTATATATATATATATATATAATGAAAGATGAATAAATTAAATAACTAAATAATAAAACTGCCTGGAGTGACGAAGTACTTGATGTAAATTAAATTAAATTAAATTCTATCTAAATATCAATAACATTCAATAGACCAAACTGGCCTGAAATAAACCTATAAAAAGCAAGAAATAATATAGCATCAGATCAAAGTGAAAGAAAACATACAATGTAAGGGGGCATTAATGTATGCAATTAAACTTAAGAAAATAATTCTTCAAGACTAATTCAAAATGATGTGTTACTTTTCCGCCACACTGTATTATTGCATTTTATTTTAATTATTTTATCAGTAATTATTTTCTAGCATTTCATGAGTTGAAAGTAAACGCTTATACCTCAAAAAGTAGAGCACTTAGAAAGATGAAAAAACACCACATGATAGAGTATATATTTAAAATTCATTTAATCTACAGAAAATGCTCAACATCTCTGCATATGGAGTCCAACAAAACCCGAAAGAGTTTTCGAAAAACATCCACAATCGCCTAAAGTAACCGTCTTGTGCGGCCTTAGTTCTAGCCGAGTTTTAGGCCCATATTCTTTACAAGATCCTGACGGAAATGCACGCACAGTAACATCTGATACGCATATTGAAATGTAAATCATAATGTTGAATGGCGACATTCACCCTGACCGTTGGTTTCAACAACACTGAACAACAACTCACACCTCATATAGAGCACAAAATTGGCTAACAAATCGTTTTTTGAACCCAATTCATCTCTCATCGTATGGATTTCCCTTGGCCAGCCAGGTCCTCCGATCTGACTCCTTTGGATATTTTTTCTTTGAAGATATTTAAAGGAGAATATATTTAAAGCAAAAGCTGATAATATTGAAAACCTGAAGGATACTGTCATACTGTCCAAGAAGTTATTTGACCAATGAATCAAGTTATCCTGGGTGCGGTGAAAATTTTGAGAAACGTATCAATTTGTGTATTGAGTAACAGGAGGTCATTTGGAGCATTTGTTATAGACTATATCAATCTTGAAGATATACTCCATCATGTGTTTCTTATTTCATCTTTTTAAGTGACTACTTTTTGAGTTATAAGCTATTACCCTGCAAAAATTTCCACATGTATACCATGTGGTCAGTCCACATTATAACAATGTGGTTACCATGTTGATTTTTGGAACCTTGGACGATATGTTTTGTTATACCTGTGGTTTTGCAACATGTATAACATATGGAATACACATGTTAACCATAACAAAACCACACATCAGTACCATGTGTAACACATATCCCTACCATATGTTACCCATATCAATACCATATGTTACCCATATCTGTACCATATGTTACCCATATTTGTACCATATGTTACCCATATCAGTACCATATGTTACCCATATCTGTACCATATGTTACCCATATCAGTACCATATGTTACCCATATCAATACCATATGTTACCCATATCTGTACCATATGCTACCCATATCAATACCATATGTTACCCATATCAATACCATATGTTACCCATAACATTACCACGTGTAACACATATCAGTACCATGTGTTTTTATTGCCATTACTTATTTTACTGTATATGTAATTTGGCTGTATATTATGTTACATATTGTTATATACAAATTAAATTGGAAGAAATTGCGAAAGAATGAAGTGGTGTTTCCGGAATCGAACTGGGGTACCTGTAGTTTGCTGTTGTTTTGAGTCTGGGACATATCCACTGAGCCATCCTGGACATGATGGAAGTATGATTGAGATGATCTTTATTCAATATGATAACTCGCGTGGTTCTTAAAGTTATTATTAATAAATTTTTATTCACTTTAGATGATTTACTTCACTTTAGAGCAGGGGTGGGCACATGCTGTGTTTTTCAGTGCCGAAATATGGAATGACAGTGCCGTTCGTTACAATTTTCTTTTCGTTTTTTAAATTGCAGGGGGTGAGAGGGAACATAAATAATGAGAGAGATTTTATTGAGGTACGTACAATCGTACATATTTGGAACATAAATATTTGTAGTATATTGATTATTTGAATTAAAAGCAATTAATAAATGATATATAATTATACTTTTCTTTCCTCACAATAAAAACATAAATAAGTTGTTTTGCATTTAAGTAATAAAAATGTAATAACTAATTCATAAAATCACAGGATAAATGACAATGGCTTCCTAACTTATTAAAAAAAGGAATTAAAAATGATTGCACGAATTCTTACCAGTGTAAGAATAACTGATCTATATAAAAAGAGTCAAAAGTAAATTTTTTAAACACCGGCACTACTTTAACAATAAACTAAAAATACCTTATTAACGTATGAAATTGACTATCAAAGTATCAGGGTAATTACACATATTCTGTTCCTCAATTAGTTTACCATCATCTTTTATATTATCCTTGTAATTTATAAAGCAGTCAGGGCTAAAAATTCTAAATTTTCTTAGGAAGAAAATAAAGCACCTTTTCCCTGGTGGGCACGAGTGCAACTCTGAGTGCCAAAAGAGCAATGAGTGCTGCATTTGCCCGCCCTTGCTGTTTGCTGTAGAGTGTAGAGGATATAAGAGTAGTATAGAAAACTAGCATTATCATGGCAGACTACATAAAATATTTTCTTTCTTTTTCAAATATATTCATTATTCAGTGTATTTAATTTCTCAGAACTTTAAATATCAGAACGGATCACTACACATGACTTCATTAAAGAAAATTTGTACTGGAAGAACGTTCATGAAATACAACTATATAATTTACTATATAGATATTAATAGAAAACTCAAGGCAATTTGTGGCAAATTAAACTTAATATGTTATTGAAATGGTAATTGGCATGTGGTTGTAATGTGACAAATTACACATGGTTAAAATATGTTACTGAAATGGTAATTGGCATGTGGTTGTAATGTGACAAATTACACATGGTTAAAATATGTTACTGAAATGGTAATTGACATGTGGTTTCAATGTGGTAAATTACACATGGTTAACATCTGTTATTGAAATGGTCATTGACCGCTCTAGGACAACTCGCCGCCGGACAACTCGCCGCGGACAATTCGCGCTAGGACAACTCCCCGCCAGGACAACTCGCTGCGTGATTTATGTTTTGCTGGCGTATACATCATTTACATATATTTAAAAATACTATAAATTTGAACAATGATTTGTTTCTATAAGCACAAGACTGACGTAAAACAGTAGTTGACAAATTTAAGTATTTCTATTAATTAATTTCTTTTGTTATATCTGTGAGAATATTTCAGGCTGCAAAAAACTATTAAAGCTATTAATTTAAGTTTATAAATGTTTAACGTCTGCTTCGAAACGAAAGGCTTTCTAGTTGACTTCAAAAGGAAATTAAATACAAGGGACAGACAAAAGAAGTCAGAAAGCAGAATGACTCCTTGAACAAAGGCACCAACCAACAGTCTGTGACAAGTTCATGGATGCAGAAAAGCTACTTCGTGGATGCAATCATTTACCAAGGAATGATAAGAAAAGGAACACAAGCACATGTGACTGCACTCACGAATAGAAGAGGTGTAACTTATTAGCTTACCTAAGACAAAAATGTACGACTTCTTAGTTAAATAACCTTTTGTTTGCACTAAAGTAATTTTTACAAGTGATCAAACGTACAAAAAAGTCACCTGAACTGGTTTTCTCTCCATTAGCAAATTATTTTTAGCAAAATATTTCAATCAGAACTAAGAAAATTCTATTGTTAATTTACAACACACACTATGTTTATATAATTATAGTTGAAGAAACTTTTTATTTAACTTTTGAAATGGAAAAGAAAACATTTTTAAATACTACTAAGAAAATTGTATAAATAATTTACATGTATTTGAATTATTCATATTTAAATTTAAATTATTTTTACATATAAATAGTATATATACGGCGGTAAAACATATATCACACAGTGAGTTGTTTTGGCGGCGAATTGTCCTAGCGGCTCCTCACGGCAAATTGTCCGCGTCGAGTGGTCCGGCGGCGAGTTGTCTGGTCACTTTACACATGGTTAATATCTGTTATTTTAGTCTTTAGGTTGTTTCAATGTGGATGATACATCTTAAAAACTTATTGCCATTTATATGTATATTATAATTCCTTAACTGACCGCGAATCCATTCTTGCTTGATTTCAATCTTAATTTATATGAATCCTTAACCATTACAATGAGTTATCAAGCATTGGGTGGATTCGCTGTCCTCTGTTTTCCCCTATTTACCTGCAGAAATCTGGCAACATCTTATTTTCGCACCTGTGATCGTGGAATGTTTGGGGCTAAAAAAGTCAGTTGTCATCTCCTCCTCCTACTGTGAACATTCAAACAGCTATCAGTCTCCAAAGGTCATTCCTAATCTTCAACTCATCAAAATGCTTACCTAGCTAGTGTTTAATCCACTATATTTAAATGCTAGAATTTAACGACTGCAATATGAGACCTTTAATGGAGACACCTATTTTGAACATGGAGTGAGAGAAATGTCATGCCCGAGGAGCGATGAACTGGCCACGGGTGAAACCCTATAACTGACCAACTACTGAGATAGCGCTATGGAAGTGTTTTCCGTGCAGGACCTACAATATCAAACGATGTAAGTGTTAAGGATTCATTTTCTTTACTTTTCTTCATCCACAAAGATATTAAGAACTCTTTAACCCTCTAAATTAATCTCATTAAACATAATTAAAATCTGATTAAATTTACAACACACAGTGGTATATAATAGAATTGGATTCTCGGTTATTATAAGGGAATCATGATTGTACATTATTTGTTTATTACTTAGAAGTTAAAGCCAATATTTAAAAGGCTAGGATTGTAAATCCTGTGCGGTATTTAAATTATTAAATGACTGGGTATTTGAATATTTTTCTTAAATTTCAGGTATCTCGGTCATCACGGGGATAGAGCAGTAACGCTGAGAGACCTGCTTCATTGGGGGAATTACTTTAACATTATAACATGCTACCACAATTATGTAGAATTCTAATAAATATATTCTATCTTTCTAAATTATATTTATATCCTTGCCATTTAGAGGTTTAGATTGATTGTTGGTAGTATTTTATTTTAGTTCATGGTAACCCCTTACAAGCGAATGGTTTCTTGAATGCAAAGCTGATCTTTTTCTCTAAATTATAACCATCCAACCACATGGCATCCATGTGTATGCCATGTGGAAATGTTTGCAGGGTACTTTCATCCCTCTTTTTTGTGTCACGCTGTATTTTCGCAATTAGGTCCTTTTGTAATTACATTATTGGTTTTTATACGTTTTTTTTATCATATTGCTAATAACTGAACAGTTCCATTTTGATTTGAATTTGAAGGTACCCTAGTCTCTTTTTTTTTTTTTTTTGTTACTGTGTTCATTATAACTAAGGTTACTGATTACTAAACTACAAATAATGTCAAACTTGGTTCTATAGTTTTATTATAATACGTAATTTGATGGTTTTTCCCGTTCTTTCATCCACCCACTGAATTTTAAGCAAAGAAAAAGGATCCATTAAATCATGAAAATTCAGAACTATAATAATACTTTTAGACATATTATAAATGGCTACCTATACCGGTATCTAAATACTATTACCCTAAAAAAACATCATGTGCCTAAGAGTGAACATATATACCTAATTACCATTAAATTTATGATAATACGTGGTAAGTTGGAATGCAGCCTTTTTCTTCTATTGAATCTTAGAGAGAGTTGAAGTGGAATGTGAATATCTCCTATATAATTAATTATGAACAGAATACTAGATCGATTTCTTTTCTGTTAACTGTTATATTTTATATGACCTTAGCTCTGCAAATGTAAATCAATTCCATATTTTTTTAAATTTAGAGTGCAGAGGACCTGTGATATTTATTATCCGTTAATGTGAACTCAATTAAATAGTTTTTTTTCGGCATATTCAGTATTATTTTTATAGATGAAAAGCATTAAAGAATTGAATGAAAACCAGGGAATTTTAATTATCAGGTCAATATAATCCCGTGCGTATCACAGTTACATTCTTTATGTTTAACTCATCGTTTTAAACGGATACTAAATAAATAAAAAATGAGCAAAAATAAACACACTACGAGTATTATATTAGGATTCAAATGGCAAATACAAACTGCGTGAACAGTGAACACTGCTCTGAATTTGTATGAGCTCATTCAGCCCCTTTCACACATGGTGTTTATTCTTTATGAATAAATTCGGTGATTTAGCATAAAAATTGTACTGTTTTACAAATTTTTTACTTGGAGCTGCATTAATTAAATTAGGAACGTAATATCAATGGCAATGTAATTTATCATTTATGATATATAATATATATTTTGAATCTTATATTTCATGTAAAGAATATCCATACAAAACATGTTTTAATACGTTGACTAAGTAGTGGTATAAATATGTACCTTTTAATATTCCGTTTTTTAGCATTGATGATTGTTTTACTAATTAAATGCATATTGACAATATTAATGGAGTATTGAGGAAGTGAAAAACCTTTGAAAAGATGTACTATTTATTTCTTATTAAGACACAGTCTCAATTCTAGACATAGCTAGTTCACAGCCTTAAATTTCCTTTTCATAAACTAAAAAAAAACTGTGTGGCAAATATAGACATTAATACAAAATAACTATTGCTTCTAATTTTTTAGAATTTTTCAGAAATATTTCAAGCATTTTCATGTTTTTCAGCATAGGAAAGGCTTTTAGGGTCACATTATTCACAGTAAGTCATAACTCTCCGTGCTTTATTTCGTGCAATATTATGTTTTTCATTTTTGAAGATAATCTCATAATAATCACATCTTTTTCGTTTAGTCTCTCAATCTCCTTCAAGCGGGACATGATCCAAAGTCTGACGACAGTGACCTATAAAAGGGTCAAGAGCCTTACCCGCTCGAATGACGTTTTCGGACATTCCAGTAACAGAGAGTACAATTGCATATCAAAACTACCGTATTGGCATATTTGAATCTGCAAAATACTTTTTGTAGTGTACGGAAGCATTTACCATAGCTGTTCCTGTTATAATTTGATGTCATCTGGTCTGAGACATCCTCACCCTTTTTGGCTTTGTTGTGAGCAAGAGCGCAGTCTGGTTTCTTGATATCTTCTCCGTTTCGGTTACGTTTTCCTGTAGAATTGATGCAATCATGGCTTATAGACGTAGTGCTATAATAGTGTACCATAGAGTTGTGGTACAATAGTGGCCCATTACGTCAGTCAGTAATGATTACTTGTGTTGTGTACATAGTGGGCCATATTTGTCCCACTTATCTTATCATACCTACATGTGGCTACTTGTACTAATAAGCTACCTACCTTCTCACCGTGAAAGTTCCGCTTGGTACTGAAGCTAGAATCGAAATTTGGAAACGTCAGCTAGCAATATTTGGCACATTATGATACGTAGTCAACGTGTTAAACATGTTCAGAACATGACAACCAGTGAAATATTATTTAAAAAAGCATAATTGTAGAATATGAAACTGTAACGAATCGTAAGGTACGGATTATCGAAAGTAAATGATTCATTTATATAATGTAAACATTTAATTACATGTAATGTAAATATTTAATTATACATAGCGTTAAATACAAAATAGGGGAAACTTTAATGGCTTTGTGGGACTTCTTGTTAATGCTCAAAAGACCTGCAATTTGATTTTTCCTAGTATCTTACTCATTCACAACTTTTCATTATATCCCGCATTCGAGTTTCAATTTTTTATCTTTTCGGCCCACCCTTGTGTAGTAAATGTAGTGTAGTGTATATACGCTATTCATATACAAAGCGCATTAAATGCAGGAGGACACATATGTCATAGAGAGAGAAAATGAAGATACTCTTAAATTTAACTTGAGTTTAATTAAATGTGAGTAGAATTGCCATCATTATTATTTTAGATGGAACTTTACTCGTAAAAAACCATCTGCAATAATATTCAACAATAGTTTGAATTAATTTTCAAAAATGCAATGACATTATTTTGACATCAGTCCCCATTCTCTTCATTGAATTGTGACCTAATCAACCAGACTATTCTATCAGGAAGGAGACAATATCTCATTATTCGATTTGTAGCATCCATTACAGAAATGTCACGTCTGAAGAGGGATTAGCATTATCGCACGCCATTGACCTATTTTGAAGATAATTCGCATGCGGGGAATTAATTAAGGGAACTAATGAACGAAGAATTTATAATTGCTAGCTAATTAATGAATATCGGGAATATTCAAACGGGTCATATTACTAAATTTTGTAGTAATACTGACATGACTTCTACAATACAATCATTCCCTCTAACACAGGCATGACTCCTAATACAAGCCTTCCCTCTAACACAGGCATGACTCCTAATACAAGCCTTCCCTCTAACACAGGTATAACTTCTAATACAACCCTTCCCTCTAACACAGGCATGACTCCTAATACAAGCCTTCCCTCTAACACAGGTATAACTTCTAATACAACCCTTCCCTCTAACACAGGCATGACTTCTAATACAACCCTTCCCTCTAACACAGGCATGACTTCTAATACAACCCGTCCCTCTAACACAGGAATGACTTCTAATACAACTCTTCCCTCTAACACAGGCATGACTCCTAATACAACCCTTCCCTCTAACACAGGCATAACTTCTAATACAACCGTTCCCTCTAACACAGGCATGACTTCTAATACAACCCTTCCCTCTAACACAGGCATGACTTCTAATACAACCGTTCCCTCTAACACAGGCATGACTTCTAATACAACCCTTCCCTCTAACACAGGCATGACTCCTAATACAACCCTTCCCTCTAACACAGGCATGACTTCTAATATAGCCGTTCCCTCTGACACAGGCATGACTTCTAATATAACCGTTCCCTCTAACACAGGCATGACTTCTATTACAACCGTTCCCTCTAACACAGGCATGTCCTCAAATATAGGCAATAGGCAAATCCTTAAATAGAGGCATGACTGGAAAAGAGGTATCTGAGTGTGAGACTTTGAAGAACTTTTAATTCTGTTTTAAGTAATATGTAACTTTTTATAGATTTTCATCGTATTACAGAATATCATACAACCAACATCAAAGCAACATACATATATGAATGATACATTATTTAGGCAAACTGATGTATATTTGTATAACTTTGGACTAAGTTTAGAATTTATAATCTGAAATTAAACTATTGGGTATCTATGTTAGAAAATGATTGAATGTAGTTTATGCTGTCCTTTGTTTGAATAGTACGAGGAAGGATGAATTTCTTATAGAAGAAGACGGAGGATGATTGAGGAGCGAGAGGGAATAAACAGAGACGTGAGGGAAGCAAGAAGGGAAATGAGGACGCTTGAGAGGCGGCTGGAAAGAGAGTGGTGGATGAGAAAAATAGAGGAATGTGAGGAGGCGAGCAGAAGAGATCATCTGGGAGAGATGTACAAGACTCTGAGGAGTCTTGGTACAAGAGACTGGAAGGCCCCCCATCCACCACGGTGACAAAGGAACAATTCAGGGACCACTTCATGAAAGTATCCGAACAGAGATACGAGCTGGAACCTGCAGAAAAAAGGAAAGCAGTGGAGGAGACAAGAGACATGAAAGAGGAGACGAGAGCAAGAAATCTAACACAATGCTAAGCGAGGTCCCAGAAATGGAGGAAATCTTAGCAGCAATGAAGAAAGTGATGGACTTCTCCCCGGGACCTGATGCGGTTAGAATGCTTTACATTACGGTGAAGGAGGAAATCGTTAAGATGATCCAGTTCATGTTCACCCATCAGGCCAACAGGTGGGAGGAGTCAATCAAGAAGGGAGACGTGGTACCCATCTTTAAGAAGGGCCAGAGGAACGACACAAACAACTGTAGAGGAGTATGCCTGCTGGGCAAGGGGTCAAGAATCCTGGCCCGAGTGCTAGCATACAGACTTAGATGGTGGGCGGAGCATGTGGAGCTGCTGGACAATAACCAGCACGGCTTCAGAGTCGGCTTCTGTGTCGCTGATGCGACACAAATTCTCACAAGAATTCAAGAAAGATGAAGTGACATGAGAAAGAGAAGAAGACCCCATGGCAAGATTGCTAGACCTTAGCAAGGCCTACCCCCGAGTAAGCAAACCCGCCCTATGGGCAATCCTGGAACGTTACGGGCTCAGTGGTCCTTTCCTGAGCACTATCGTAGGCCTTCATGAAACAACATCTTACGGTGTAAAGGGGAAGGATGGGACAGGTGAGAGATGGACCCCGGAGAGAGGGCTGTCCCACCTCCCCAATCCTCTTCAACATCTTCCATCAAGCAGCTATGAGATGTGCTGAGAGGCACCGAGCAGCAGAAGGAGAAATGGAGGTGGGCATAGAATGGAGCTACACCCCGGGCAGCTTTTTCCCGGGCACGGGAAACTGGGAGACACCAAACACTGACACATAGATACGCACTATCTCTCTTCGCAGACGACACCACTGTGATAGGAACAAGAGACGAAATAGTGAAGGGGGTATCAAGAATAAAAACGACCATGAGCAGATTCGAGGAGCATCTCCCCTTCGGAGAGCAGGGAGGAGACAAAATTAGGATGCTTGGGTGCTGGATGGGACCAGAGGAGGACACAAAGAACTGAATAAAGAGAGCGACCGGGGCGTGGGGCAAGATTAAGGCACAATTAAAACACACTACTCTCTCTAGGAGGTTACAAGCAAGAATAGTGCAAGCGTGCGTGGGAGCAGCACTATTGTTCGACTGCCAAACCAGGACATGGTGGATGAAAGACATAAACAAGTTACAGAGGTGGATGGACAAGGTGTGGAGACACATCTGGAGTGATAAAAGAGGACCACCGCTGAAACAGATGGAGAGGGAAGGAAGAAACATGCAGGATGTGAGGAACCAGTTGGAGGTGAGGACGGTGAGGTGGCAGATAGAGAAGCGAACTCTGGTGAGGATAGGACACATATTTATACTAGAAAATACAAACCCAACTAAGATTGCAGTGTTGGGAAGGCTAAAGACATTGGATAGACACAACAAAAGTACCGGGAAAAAAGAGGCCTCGGACGTGGGAGCATTAGCTGAGGACAGGGACTCCTGGAGAAAGTTGGTATCGACCCGAATGAGTCACATAAACTGCGTCCATCGCTTTATTGCAGATCACTATTTTGTGAATAATTTTAATAATATTGATCGTACAGTAGTGAAACTTTGGTCACTGGAAGATTGCTTCTATGTTAGTATCTTGCTGAAATATTTTTTGAATCCATGAGAAAATTGTAAAGTTATGAACGTTTATGTATTTTGAAGGCATTTTAACTGTCTATCGCTTTATTGCAGCTCTGTGAAAAGGCCAAAAAATGGGCGATTAACTTCTATCGAGAGGGTAAAAATTGAAGCAGGTCCTGCAGAAGGGAGGTCTCTTCTATATTTAGCTTTATAACTTGGAAGGGTTAAGAGAACAATAGTTTCTTTTGTGGAAAATTCCGACACAAACCCAAGGAGAGATGATGGTACGAAAAAAAGAATTTCCCCTCGAAATATGCGAAAAATATGCAGGCAGATCACAAGGCAGCTAAATGACACTAGTGCCTCCATTTTTGACAAGGCTGTCATTGGTCCTACGTCAAAACAGTCCTGATGTAATGTCTCAAATGAAACGGTCTGAAATGCTCAATGGGGCTTAAGACCAGAGAACAAGGCAATAAAGTCATGAGAGTCTCTCACTTGATGCCCAGAGATATGAGGAAAGAAGTTGTAACCCTTCAAGCATGAGATTGTGCGAAGTAATGCAAGAAAATCATCTTCTGCAAACGAGATAATTGCAAACTATTAGGCCAAGGAAACAAGTACTCAACAAAGGAGGCAATGAAGGATTGGATTGTTAGGTTTACACCCTCTGGTACTAGGAAAGAGCCAATTAACGTTTCACCAATGATGCCCGCTTAAAACATAAAGCCACATCTTCCTTGTTGACGACGAAACCAGTGTGGATGAACAGCTCCAGTAGGATCAAAAATTTAACTCATACATCCAGACAATCAAGGGTGGCTCTTCCCTCATCTGTTAAAATAACAAGTAGGAAGTTTGTTTTCATGTAATTCTGTGTACTTCTAATGCCTTTTCCCTTCTGGGTCTTGTCCATAGGAGGCCTGGAAATGGGCTCCACGTTCCTTGTTGTCTCATTTAAGACACTGTTTGGACGAATAACCAATGACAATCTTGTCGAAAATGGAGGCACTAGTGTTATTTGGCTGCCTTATAACCTGCCTGGGTAGTTTTTGCATATTTCGAGGGGATAAAGCTTCTCCTCGTACCCTCATCTCTCCTTGGATTGGTGTCGGGATTTTCCACAATAGAAACTATGTTTCTCTTATCCCTCCCAAATTCATTAGCTAATAATAGAAGAGTCATCCCTTCTGTGAGACCTGTTACAATTTTTACCCACTCGGTAGAAGTTAATCGCCCATTTTTTGGCCTTTTCACAGAGCTGCAATAAAGCGATAGACAGTTAAAATGCCTTCAAAATACATAAACGTTCATAACTTTCCAATTTTCTCATGGATTCAAAAAATATTTCAGCAAGATACTAACATAGAAGCAATCTTCCAGTGACCAAAGTTTCAGTATTGTACGATCAATATTATTAAAATTATTCACAAAATAGTGATCTGCAATAAAGCGATGGACGCAGTTTAGAAATATGGGACAAATCAAAGGGACACAAGTTTACACCCAGAGAAGGCGACACTATCCCGACCCACAGCAACCCTGGAGGAACCCTTTAAGTGCGAGTGGAGTGGCTGCGGCACCATACACAGGCGCCGCATCCACAACGCTGACCAGGAGAGAAAGAGATTCGGGTGCGCAGGATGTGGAACAGAGTTCTTCACCGAGGGAAACAGAATGACTCATTCTAATTCATGCACCGGAGCGAGAGCGTCAGAGTAAAATCTCCGAAGATGCGGGAGGGACTTCTCAAAGTCAAACGTCGCGAGACACCGACGCACTTGCGAGGGACAGCTGCCCCCCCCCCTTCTCCTCAACCAACAACCAAGGCCACCAGAAATCATCAAGCCACGAAGACAATGCCAGCATTGCAACAGCTGGTCATGCGGAGGTCGATGAGGGGTAGTGGGGCTAGCTCCGGTCAGGACCGTGACGCCCAAAGAGAAAGAGAGAAATGGTTCAAGGAAATTTGATCTTGAAAAATATGATCGCGAAAACTCGGTCTCAGTTTATAATGGTGTTATTAAAGAACAATAATAGAAAAAGTTAAAATCATGGATACTAAAATGTGTAGTTTATTTATTAAAAGCAGATAACATCATTAACCGGTGTAAATTGATGCGTAACATTGGTAATTTTGAAACGTTTTGACTTTTATTTACCATGAGATTTGAGCTGAAAAATCGGTCTCGGAATATTGGGTCTAAGGTATAAATAAAAATAAGGAATTAAATTTATCGGGGGGCGTACCCCGCATATCCCTGTCAGGTTTTTATACAATCATGAAGTGTGTAGTACAACAAACTCGCAGATACTAGTTTTGCTTCGTTAAAGTTAGAAATATGCCCCTACAAACTAAACTCTGAAAATATGACAGAGTATTTTCTTATAATATAATGATTGTTTAAGTAGCGCTTATAGTTGTAAAGTCTCTCATACTTTATTCCAGCACATTTTAAGCAAGAAACTGTAGAGTCTTTTCTACTCTACTCTCTAGTGAGTAAAATTTGCCTACTGCCACTGTCTGACCTAGTTTGAACTGTTAAACGAAAACTCCACTGAGGAAATTTTCACTACGGAAAATTCTACTGGGATAATACCACTGAGGACAATTACAAAATTCCACGGTTGAAAGTTCCACTGTGGAATTTCTCTCCCTGGAATTTTCGGGGCACTCTCTGGACAACTGTAAGTACCTACCACTACTTTCAGTAAGATGTGTTAAAATACACAGAAGTAGTATTTCTTTAAAATATCCCTTCAATAAAGGTTTCTAAATTTTTGATTATATATATTGAAAAAATATGATAGATAAACATTATTGAGTTGTGATACGAGTTGTTTCGGCTAAAATAACTACAATTTCAGGACTCACTACCAAATACTTGGCATGAACTAAATTTTTACAGGCAAAAAGAGCTATTTAATATAACTTAATTTATTTTATCTCGTATTTTACCAATTTATCATTAGACAGTGGAAGATAAATGTTAACCTGAATAAAATATAGAATATGTTGATAGTAGAGCAGTCTCTGTGGATTTATTTACCCTTTAACACTGATTTTCTGTGTTCATTTGTGCTGACAATAGCCCCAATGACACAACAAGGGACATTTCAATTCTCTTTATGACTTCCTTTTGTAACTGAAATGAGGACATTAAAATAAATGTCACGTGAAAATAATCGTCAAGAGAATAACAAACATTTGAAAATCCGAAACATTTTGTTCGGTACCATCAGCTTTAAATTAATTCAATCTGAAAAAGATGCTTTTTCTCTTTTAATTTCAGGCTTAATATATAAGAGAAGAGAGTCACTGGGATGATGTACTATCAGAGAAAAGAGTCACTGTGATGATGTACTATCAGAGAAGAGAGTCACTGTGATGATGTACTATCAGAGAAGAGAGTCACTGTGATGATGTACTATCGGAGAAAAGAGTCACTGTGATGATGTACTATCAGAGAAGAGAGTCACTGTGATGATGTACTATCGGAGAAAAGAGTCACTGTGATGATGTACTATCAGAGAAAAGAGTCACTGTGATGATGTACTATCAGAGAAAAGAGTCACTGTATGATGTACTATCAGAGAGAAGAGTCACTGTGATGATGTACAATCAGAGAAAAGAGTCACTGTGATGATGTACTATCAGAGAAAAGAGTCACTGTGATGATGTACTATCAGAGAGAAGAGTCACTGTGATGATGTACAATCAGAGAAAAGAGTCACTGTGATGATGTATTATCAGAGAAAAGAGTCTTTGTGATGATGTACTATCAGAGAAAAGAGTCACTGTGATGATGTACTATCAGAGAAAAGAGTCACTGTGATGATGTACTATCAGAGAAAAGAGTCACTGTGATGATGTACTATCAGAGAAGAGAGTCACTGTGATGATGTACTATCGGAGAAAAGAGTCACTGTGATGATGTACTATCAGAGGAAAGAGTCACTGTGATGTTGTACTATCAGGGAAAAAAGACACTGTGATGATAAAAGAGTGACTGTAATGATGTACTATCGGAGAAAAGAGTCACTGTGATGATGTACTATCAGAGAAGAGAGTCACTGTGATGATGTACTATCGGAGAAAAGAGTCACTGTGATGATGTACTATCAGAGAAGAGAGTCACTGTGATGATGTACTATCGGAGAAAAGAGTCACTGTGATGATGTACTATCAGAGAAAAGAGTCACTGTGATGATGTACTATCAGAGAAAAGAGTCACTGTATGATGTACTATCAGAGAAAAGAGTCACTGTGATGATGTACTATCAGAGAGAAGAGTCACTGTGATGATGTATTATCAGAGAAAAGAGTCTTTGTGATGATGTACTATCAGAGAAAAGAGTCTTTGTGATGATGTACTATCAGAGAAAAGAGTCACTGTGATGATGTACTATCAGAGAAAAGAGTCACTGTGATGATGTACTATCAGAGAGAAGAGTCACTGTGATGATGTACAATCAGAGAAAAGAGTCACTGTGATGATGTAATTATCAGAGAAAAGAGTCTTTGTGATGATGTACTATAAAAGAGTCACTGTGATGATGTACTATCAGAGAAAAGAGTCACTGTGATGATGTACTATCAGAGAAAAGAGTCACTGTGATGATGTACTATCAGAGAAAAGAATCACTGTGATGATGTACTATCAGAGAAAAGAGTCACTGTATGATGTACTATCAGAGAGAAGAGTCACTGTGATGATGTACAATCAGAGAAAAGAGTCACTGTGATGATGTACTATCAGAGAAAAGAGTCACTGTGATGATGTACTATCAGAGAAAAGAGTCTTTGTGATGATGTACTATCAGAGAAAAGAGTCACTGTGATGATGTACTATCAGAGAAAAGAGTCACTGTGATGATGTACTATCAGAGAAAAGAGTCACTGTGATGATGTACTATCAGAGAAAAGAGTCACTGTGATGATTTACTATCAGAGGAAAGAGTCACTGTGATGTTGTACTATCAGGGAAAAAAGACACTGTGATGATAAAAGAGTGACTGTAATGATGTACTATCAGAGAAAAGAGTCACTGTAATGATGTACTATAAGAGAAAAGAGTCACTGTAATGATGTACTATCAGAGTAAAGAGTCACTGTGATGATGTACTATCAGTGAAAAGAGTCACTATGATGACGTACTGTCAAGAGGAATGAGTCACTTTGATGATGTACTTGTTATAATTAGGTTAAATTATAGTGGGTTAACAACGTTAAGACATAGAGTTTATTTTAAAGAGTAATATATGTTTTACAGTTAGAAGTTTATTAGAGAGATGTGAGAAGCACATCTCTTACTGAGTAATGTAAAAGACAGACTGACGATAGAATTGACATACGGTGCTATATAAGAAGCACCGGAACTGTGTTCGGACTTTAAACCTTAAGTCCGTTTCTCATAAAAGTAATACATTGTTATTTAAACAATAGCTAATTAATATAGCTCAGCTAATCTAACAGGAAGTTAACATTAAACATATATAAGAGTGTGTAATACATTAAACTAAAATTCCAACAGTACTATCATAGAAAAGAGTCACTGGATGATGTACTATCCGTGAAAAGAGTCACTATGATGATGTACTATCAGGAAATAGTCACTGTGATGACGTACTGTCAGAGGAATGAGTCACTGTGATGATGTACTATTAGTAAAAGAGTAATTGTGATGATGACTCTTTTCTCTGATAGTACATCATCACAATACTCTTTTATTGGATCGTACATCACAGATAATCTCTGAAACTTCTGTAGGTTCAAGAGTATAAATATTTTTTTCTATTTCGAACCACAGTGCTCACTCTCCTCACCACAGTGTTCATTCTCCTCAGCATGGTGTTCACTCTCCTCACTACAGTGTTCACTCTCATCGCCACAGTGTTCATTCTCCTCAGTTTAGTGTTCACTCTCCTCACAACAGAGCTCACTCACCTCACCACAGTACGCACTCTCCTCACCACAGTGCTCACTCTCCTCACCACAATGCTCACTCTCCTCACCACAGTGCTCACTTTCCTCACCAAAGTGCTCTCTCTCCTCCTCAAATTGCTCACTATCATCACCACAGTGTTCATTATTCTCACCACAGTGCTCACTCTCCTGACCACAGTGCTCCCTCTCCTCACCAGATTGCTCAATCTCCTCACCACAGTACTCACT